>SKCR01035176.1:0-74401 GCA_019454045.1 Zanthoxylum bungeanum
CGTAGGCAAAAAATTTGCTCCTTATGAAGTTGCTCCAAGCTCCTCTCTTTGATGTATATTGAGCTTCCAAGCTTGTTGAATGAATTCCAAACTCATGGGAGTAGTTTCCCTATTACCTTTGAATGACTCTTTAAGTGTTAGCTTGCGATGAATTTTGCAACAAAACTCTTCATTTTCTTCTTTGTAGTTCACGGTAAAGTGAACAATTTTGGAGAGGGAGAAGCTCTTTCACCGTGAAAGAGAAGAAAAGAGTAATGTGTGAGATGATTGAATTGTTTTTCAAAAAATAAAGTCGTATACCAAATCTAACATTTGGTAAATGTCACTCAACCTTTTCATTATTAAAATAATGAAGTGTGTAAATCAAGCCATCAACCACTACCAAATTCCATCAACATAAAGTGATGAGAATGACATGTGATGTGACTTGATATGGGCCCCACTTTGATTCAAAATCTGAGTGGGCCCGTAAACACATTCCGGGCTCGGGTCCGTTAATTCCGAATTAGCAAATTTTCCGTTGCGACTTAATTAAATCAAATTTAATTAAATAATTATGCCTAGCAAAATTACTATAAAGTCGCTTGCAAATTAATTCTAAATTAATTCGTTCGCCCGAATTAAAATCCAATTTTAATTCCGTTATGAAATCTAATTTCATTTAATATATCGAATATATTATTTTATCGATTAATTCTAAAATAACCGTTCTCTCTCTTCTATATGAATTTTATCCTAGATAAAATCTCGTCGTAATTAATCCTAGATTAATTTTCTATCTCTTCTAATTAATTCCAGATTAATAATGTTCGAGTCATACGTAATCGGTGAATCTTCGGGAAGCGACCCATGAGATCCCTGGATATGTTGGCAGTAAATCCGGTAATCGGACTATCCGAAAACGTGTGTACCCGGTACCACATTCTTACCGATTTACAAGACATTGTTGGCTACTAGCAAAACGCCGTGCCTTCCCAATTCTCCAGAAATATTCTTTTAATGAATATGTAAAATTTGTCAGGCATAGTATACGTAGTATTGCGAATTGCGATCCAGTATCGATATCCCATGCTAGACTTAGGGCTGGAATTGTGTCTGCCCCGTACGAAGCATATATCGGATCTCTGGTAACTAGTCTCTTTAATCGGATAATCATGACCTAGTCATATTATCCCGATGACTGCAGTACTTAAGAATACTAGTTCCGTATCCTACGTGATCATCATCTCCATATGACTTGAGTGATACTTCCATCTTGACATCACACCCAATACACTACGATTCTCAGTATACCCAGAAGAGGCGTACACGAACCTGTTAAAGCCCCGGACGACCAAAACCAAAGTATACTAATTGCCGCAAGTATTAGTGATGCAAGTCTCAGGTTAAGACCAAATAAACCTACCCTGATTCGGATTCCCATAGACACATAGTCATACTACCAATGGAATTCCGAGGGGTCTATCCAGAGCGAAGCTGTTTCGTACCATCAGTAAAAACAACCTCATATCACACTTGCATAAGTATCCAATACTTAAATATATGAAAACTATGTCGTTATGCTCCCACAACGCGCACAAGTGCAATACTAATCTATTCCGCATTATCGATGTCCAGTCTCGATAATACTACGACTAGGGATATTTAATGATTAAACCTTAGTGGATTAATATTGTCTCATATCTTATTAATCCGGTACTAATCATATGGACTTTTATCATTTATAATCTTGGTAATCTAATTACAAATGATAAAAGAGCAATTTCCTTTGTCACATAGTTTATTTGTACAAAAACACCATGTTCTGTACAAATAGTGATGCTATGAGTCATAATTATCCAACAATCTCCCACTTGGCCTATAGCCAATCATTCAAGTGTCCTACACCTGAACTATGTACGGGTCGCTTAAACTTCTGTTGAGAAACAGCTTTCGTCAGCAGATTTACAAAGTTATCATCTGATGCGATTTATTCGATCATCACATCGCCACGATGTATGATCTTACGAATCAGATGAAATGATTGAAGTACATACTTGAATCATTGATGGGACCATTAATTCTTTAGCCTGTGTTGTAGCCTAGCTCAGCTGCTAACAGAAATACTCCTAATCTAATTAGGAATTTTATAGATCCAAAATGCTTCTTTTGATGCCTCAGCTGCAGCAATGTTCCGCTTTTGTTATTTATTCGGCAACAGTATCTTGCTTGGAAGATTTATAACTCACTGTTCTGTTATTCAAACTATATAGTGCCCTTATTACGACTTACAGTCATCTTCATCGGTTTGGAAACTTGCAGCGGTGAACCCAGTCACCTCAAGTTCTCATTTTCCATAGCTTAAGAAAGCATCCTTAGTTCGTCTAAGATACTTAAAGATATTCTTAACATCAATCCAGTGACCATCACTTGAATTGGCCTGATTGTGACTCTAAATGCTCAGAACATATGAGACACCAGGTCACGTACATATATTTTAATGTACGAGTTCTCGGATAGTGCTAACAACTTTTAGATCTACCTAGTAGATCCTTATTCCTAGAATAAAGGTTGTCTCTCCCAAGTAGTCTACGAAGAATTTTCATGAAAGCCAAGCTTTCACCGATTATTGTATTATGGGAATGTCATTTCCAAGAAAGGATATGTCATCAATGTATAGGACATTCATTGTCAGTGCGCTCCCACTAACCTTCTTATATACACACGAATCTTTACCGTTTTGAATGAAACCATATACCATTATGATCTTATCAAAACGTTAGTTCCAAGAACGCAATGTTTACTTCAATCCATAAATGGATCGATTTATCTTGCAAACCTTGTTTGCATGTTTTGCACGATAAAACCATCAGGATGTTGTATACAAACATCCTCCAAAAGGTTTCTGTTTAAGGAAAGCGGTTTTGACGTACCATGTGCCATATTTCATAAATGAAATATGCAACATTAGCAAGCATTATCCAAATGGATTTAATCATGGCATAGATAAAAGGTTTCGTCGACTATGTCGTTGACGATACCCTTTCTGTACAAGTCTAGCTGTGTATATTGTATATTGCCATCCATATATGTCTTCCTTAGGACAACCTACAATTAGTCACTTATCCGATTTGGGTTCTAGTTTAGTATCATCCAAACATTCAATTATATGCCCAGCATCCCAAATCTTTAGGAATGAGAAACCCGGTTTCTTTCCTGTTCATATCTAATATAGAGTCTGTCTAACAGACTTTTGACAGAACCTTATTCAAAATAAGTATTGCACTGTTTAATGCATATCCCTAGAAGGAGATTGGTAACTCAGAGCGACTCATCATCAACCTTACTATGTCCAACAAAGTTCGGTTTCTCCGTACGGACACACCACTTGATTGAGGTGTTTCGGGAGGAGTCCACTGTGAAAGAATGCTATAATCTTTCAAGTAATCTTGAAACTTATATGTTTAAATATTTTACACTATGGTCCAACCGTCATGTTTTTAATACTTTGACCGGTCTGTTTTCTTACTTCGTGTCGAAACTCTAAAAATTTCTGACTTGTGTTTCATTAGATACACATAACCGTAACGCGATGCCATATCCGTAAAGGTTACGAAGTATTCATATCCACATCTAGCCTAGCTAGACATGGGCCCACTTACGTCACTATGAACGAGGGCTAACAGATCGGTGGCACTTGCACTTTTACCAAGTAAAAGATGTTTTAAGCACTTTGCCTAATAAACTAGATTCGTAGACATCATTTGAATTAGAATCAAATCCGTCATAGTATCCACTCTTCAAAAGTGTGGATATACGAGTCTTGTTAATGTGTCCCAGACAACAATGCCACAAATAAGTCTAATCTGATTAATTCAATTTGAGCTATTTATTTGTCATGCTATATGTATGAGATTAATTTATATTCAAAATATAAATATTGTTATTCACATATAATGTGTTTATCTCAATATCATCTTTATAAACTAAAACACTTAGTGTTCTAGAATATAAAGGTATACCCGCAACGGGTTATACTAGATATAGAGATAATGTTTCTAGTCAAACTAGGTACATTATAACAGTTTCCTAATTTAAGTACATTCCCAAATGGTAGTTCCTAAAATTAGGTTTCTACGGTTAAAACAGCGACTCACGTCCCGTTTTCGACTTGCAGGTAGATCTCAACTGAAGTCAGTCTCCTGCTAATCGGCAGATTCTGTACATCAGTACATATTTATGTACAACACTTAGTATCAAAAATCCAATTTTGAAACTAGTAGTGAACATGTTTATAACAAACATTCCTGAAGTCGGAGCCTTGCCCGCCTTCACTTCCTTCATGTCTGCCTTGTCCATACGGCAGTCACGCTCTAGTGACCCCGTTTGCCACAGTTTAGGCAGACATCTTGGGATATGTCCTTTGTCTTCCCAGAAGACTGTGATGATTTTGCCTTTGCCCCTTTTAGAAGCTCTGGCTCTGCCTCCTTGAGCATAGCCATCAACTCTCCAAGAGTTTTTCTCTTGGTTCATAATGAACCTGCACCAACTTTCGGGTAGAGACTATAAGATCAAATCTTTGGAAGTCTCGGCCACGTAGGTAATGCCCAGCTAACCTAGCTGATCGAAGACAACAATCATCTGCGACACCTAGTGCTCGTCAGATGTACCCTCTGACATACGCGAGCGAAAGAGAATCTTTTGCAATTCGTACTTCTAAGATCTAAGGTTAGATCTATGAAGATTCTTTAATTTCAACATCATACTATAAGGATCTAATCCTTAGTTCTGATGAAGAAATTAAGGAATCATTGCGGCAAACATAACAGATTGAGCACTAAAGTTATCATCACCATGAGTCTTCCAAAACTCATGCTCCACTATTTGCTCAACTCCGGGCTAAGGCCTGAGATGTCACTCTATCAAATAAAGTAACTCCTCGGTTCCCAGGACAATCTTGAGATTCTATTCCCAATCTGAAAATTGAAGCCGCTTAAAGATATTTTCACCCAGGATTATGTTTTAAACGCTAATCTTTCAGTTATCTTGATTGCAATAGTCCAACTATCCAATCAACGATTTCGGGTACAATCGAATATAATGATTACTATGGTCTAACTATATAATCAATTATAATTGATCGGTTATATTCAAATATATTGATTACTATAATCCAATTATATAACCAACTACAAATGAAGTAGTTTGAATACAGTCCAACTGTTTAATTAAAACAACAATTGAATATTAGTCCAACTAATATATTTATATTTTAAATAATGACGAAAAATGAAATGAGCCCGTATTGGCAAGTATCTAAACGAAATTACAAATTTAATACTTGCCTCCCACTATTTTTCGGCGAGCCTCTAACCCTCTGTGGAGTACTCGGGAAACCTAGTTTCCTAGTGCTAGGATCCCGTTAAATAACACACAACCTTGACTTTGGCCAACAAGATATATGATATTTAACTAGGTAGATCTCTAAGATCAATTGGATCTCATCCAATTCCTAGATCCAGTAGGTGGACTTCCAAGTCCGAAACATATATCCAATATATCTGATATATTCCCTAACATTTTTCTTCTGAATCAACTAAGCCTTGGCTTTGGCTCAACAAGCTTAATGATTCCAGTTAAGCGGGACCCATTGACCTTGGAAAGCTTCGTAATCGATGTCGATGAACAAGAAATGATCTTGACTTTGGCCAACGAATCACAACTTGGGCAAGACATATGATATGGAACAAAGCCTTCATGGTTCAAACACATCCGCGATGGACAAAGGTCTTGACTTTGGCCAACAAACCAGTGCCAATCTTGGATCTTGAGAATGAATCATTCAATGGAAGGAAAACGCTTAATATTTGATGAGGGTTTTTCGCGTTATTGGCAACCAATTAATTATCTTTGATTAGGTCTCATCATACACCCTTAAGCATGCATTCTAAAAGCATAATAAGGCGCGGTAAATAAATTAATAATGATATGCGGATGGATATCTCACAAATTATTCCTAGAACAAATCACTCATTTTCCTCTCCCCGGCTAGCACTATTCTAACTTCTACCCAATTACATAATACATCAAAGAAACCTCATTACATTGAGGGGAATTGGTGAGAAGAGAATTTCAAAGAATCGAGAGATAAAGGCTGGACACGCAGGTCCAATTTAATAAATTCTAAATTTATTACAACAATTTCCAAAATTGCCCTCACCCATCTAATATCCATCCGATATACATTATTCATACAACACATCCATGTATTCACACAAAACATGTTATTCAATCAATCTAATCCAATCTATTAATATTTGAATTAAGTGATCATCTAATGTTCAAACAATGGTTTGATTTGCGCGAGTCCAACTCGTTTTAAGAATAAGTACTCAAAGTACGAATTCTTGAATTATATCGAACTACAATTTTAAATCCGATTTAATTTGTATTCAATACTAATTCTATATTTAATTTCAAATTAAATAATTACACTTTTAATGCGCCTTTAGGACTTAGATTCTAAATCTAAACTTAATGGGTCTCAAAGCCCAATTAACATCCAATGTTCATTTAATTAAAGTCCAATGGGCTTTCAATTAATTTCTTAAGGCATGAACTTTGGCAACCAAAGCCCAATAAGGAATCACCCTTTGCCACAAAATTAATTTTGGCCCATTAGATCCAATTAAATTTTAAAGGCTCAATTATCATATTTGGACTTTATGGAAATGGTTTTAGGCCTAATTGGATCCAACCAATTATCCTAAACCAAAATTGGCCCAACCAAGCCCATTAAGCCCAAATACAACAACATTAGCCCAATTCAAAATTAAAGGCTAATTTATTTAATCACAATATTCCAAATATTACAATTATTTAATTAAAGTGTATTAGCCATAATTAAATAGTTAAATTAATATTTCCAAAACACCAATTACACTAATTAATCATGCTTTAATTAATCAACTTATGTTCAACACAAATTGAAGCAAAATCAATCCCAACATGCCCATTAAGATCACGGCAATATGGTAATTTTTTCATTAATTTTGATTTCAATCCAATTAAATCAAAAATCAATTTATCCATTCATTTTAAACACATCTAATGGTTTAAAAAATCAAAATCACCATGAGCTAAGGGTTCCAAGTCATTCGGCCAAGCATATGGAATTAGGGAAAATTTTATCCAATTCAATTTATCAATTCTTAAGATGCACAAATCTAATTTAACATCATCCAAGCTTAACCAAAACCTCAATTTGAAGTAATCATGCATAAATCATAAAAGCCTCAAATTAAAGTCTATGAACCCTAATTCATTTCATGCTTAATTTAGGCTCTGATATCATTGTTGGGTTCTCTAAGAACTTGCCAAGATCATTTTAAGCATAAAATAATGTGAATATATAGCGAAAATATACTCACTTTGAACGGTTATAGGATGTGTAGAGAACAAAAAATTTGCTCCTTGTGAAGTAGCTCCAAGCTCCTCTCTTTGATGTATGTTGAGCTTCCAAGCTTGTTGAATGAATTCCAAACTCATGGGAGTAGTTTCCCTATCACATTTGAATGACTCTTTAAGTGCTAGCTTGCGATGAATTTTGCAACAAAACTCTTCCTTTTCTTCTTTGTAGTTCACGGCAAAGTGAACAATTTTTGGAGAGGGAGAAGCTCTTTCACCGTGAAAGAGAAGAAGAGAGTAATGTGTGAGATGATTGAATTTTTTTTCCAAAAAACAAAGTCATATACCAAATCTAACATTTGGTAAATGTCACTCAACATTTTCATTATTAAAATAATGAAGTGTGTAAATCAAGCCATCAACCACTACCAATTCCATCAACATAAAGTGATAAGAATGACATGTGATGTGATTTGATGTGGGCCCTTACTTTGATTCAAAATTTGAGTGGGCCCACAAACACATTCCAGGCTCGGGTCCGTTAATTCCGAATTAGCGAATTTTATGTTGCGACTTAATTAAATCAAATTTAATTAAATAATTATGCCTAGCAAAATTACTATTAAAGTCGATTTCGAATTAATTCTAAATTAATTCGTTCGCCCGAATTAAAATTCAATTTTAATTCCGTTTTGAAATCTAATTTCATTTAATATATCGAATATATTATTTTATTGATTAATTCTAAATTAATCGTTCTCTCTCTACTATATGAATTTTATCCCAGATAAAATCTCGCTGTAATTAATCCTAGATTAATTTTCTCTCTCTTCTAATTAATCCAAGATTAATAATATTCGAGTCATACGTCATCGGTGAATCTTCGGGAAGCGACCCATGAGATCCCTGGATATGTTGGTAGTAAATCCGGTCGTCGGACTATCCGAACACGTGCGTACCCAGTACCACGTTCTTACCGATTTATAAGATATGGTTGGCTTCTAGCAAAGCGCCGTGCCTTCCCAATTCTCCAGAAATATTCTTTTAAGGAATATGTAATCTTTGTCAGGCGTAGTATACGTAGTATTGCATTTTGCGATCCAGTATCGATATCACATACTAGGTCTAGGGATGGAATTGTGTCTGTCCCGTACGAAGCATATATCGGATCTCTGGTTACTAGTCTCTTTAATCGGATAATCATGACCTAGTTATATTATCCCGATGACTGCAGTACTTAAGAGTACTAGTTTCGTATCCTACGTGATCATCATCTCTATATGACTGGAGTGATACTTCCATCTTGACATCACACCCAATACACTACGATTCTCAATATACCCAGAAGAGGCTACACAAAACCTGTTAAAGCCCCGGACGACCAAAACCAAAGTATACTAATTGTCACAAGTATTAGCGATGCAAGTCTCAGGTTAAGACCAAATACACCTACCCTAATTCGGATTCCCATAGACACATAGTCATACTACCAATGAGATTCCGAGGGGTCTATCCAGAGCAAAGCTGTTTCTGTACCATCGGTAACACAACCTCCTATCACACTTGCATAAGTATCCAATACTTAAATATATGAGAACTATGTCGTTATGCTCCCACAACGCGCACAAGTGCAATACTAGTCCATTCCGCATTATCGATGTTCAGTCTCGATAATACTACGACTAGGGATATTTAATAATTAAACCTTAGTGGATTAATATTGTCTCATATCTTATTAATTCGATACTAATCATATGGACTTTTATCATTTATATATCTTGGTAATCTAATTACAAATGATAAAAGAGTAATTTCCTTTGTCACATAGTTTATTTGTACAACACCACCATGTTCTGTACAAATAGTGATGCTATGGGTCATAATTGTCCAACAGAATATTAGCCACAAAACCATTCGTTGAGCACCGAGGCGGGGCTAATAAGTTCTTAAGGACAGAGGCAACTCGACTTGGATTTCAAGTTTTGATCATCTTCTACATTTTGCAGGTTTTTCTTACTTTTCTTATGTTTATGGTTTATATTTAATTTGGCATGATTCCATTGTTGTGTTCTAGTTTTGGAATGATTAAGATTAGTATGCATGTTAAATTCGTTTAATGTTTATTTGACAACAATCTTACGAACTTATTAAACTTTAAGTGTTGTTAGATGAAAATTCGCATGTGTTAATAGCCATTTTTCTGGCAAGTGTATTCTGTGCATGAAAATATGCATGGTCGTCCGAACGCCCGACGAATGCGTAGGCAAAAATTCAGATTTTTGTAATCTCATTCGAACGCATCTTCAAACGCAACTCGAATGCAAGTCTTCTACCAATGAACGTTCGAACACGTCTTCAAATGCAACAAGAACGTGAACTCTCTGGAATACTTTGTTCGAACACGTTTACGAACGCTACTCGAACATGAACTCTCTGGTACACTTCGTTCGAACGCGTTTACGAATGCTACACGAACGTGAACTCACTGGAAATTTTAGTTCGAACGAAGTAACGAACGTGACACTAACGAAATTAATCCTGGAATTAATTTTTGATTAAAATAGACTTAGATTAATTTATGTTATCATAATGTTAACTTAGTAAAATCATATATTGTATTATGATAAACTTGGTAGTATAGATTTAAGTTAATATTAGGGTATTCAATTATCACAAGCATACACATAGTGATAAAGTTGAAATTTAATTGTGTGTTGCATACTTGGTTGAGAATTAAAAGTGTAATCTTACACACATAATTTCATATAAGCTTGATTGATTTATACACATATACACATACAAATCTACACATATTTATTATTGTATTGTGAATTGAAGTGTAATACTAAGTTTGAATGCCTAAGATATTTTATTGAGAAAGTGGTTAAAGAATATTCTATCAACAATGCGATAAGAGCCTAAGTGGACATGGATTTAAGTGGTCACTCCGGACCCCTCTCGTCCTCTGGGAATATTCCTTTATTCACTTATCATAAGAAACCTTAATTGTAAATTCAAGGACTTGTGTTATTTGGTACCACTGTCCAATATAACAACGAGTGGACTCTTAGTATATCACTTAAACAAGATCATTCATTTGATCGTTGTGCAATTTATCTTTCATAAACTTATTGATCACTGTTGGTTTTTCTAGTTACACATGGCTAACGGAAATATCTCAGTACCGGTCGCTCTCGGCAGAGCGAAGGAAAAACCTTCAGAGAGCGGGGGTAGGCCGGAAGAAAGAAGTCTGGAGAATAATTGAAAAAATTTGGTAGAGCAAACTTTAAACAACGTCAGAGCAAAATGTTGTTCTACCTGACAACGCTGCAGTTGGTTAAGTACCTCAAAGATTCTCTGGGTCTTGTGGAGGGAGAAACGGAAACAACCAAGCAACTGCGAGAAGAGACATGGTCGTCAGACGACTTCTTGTGTAAGAACTACCTCTTGAGAGTACTTGACAATACCTCGTACAATGTGTACCAAAGCATGACTTTTGTGAAGATTCTATAGGAATCTCTCGAGAAGAAATACAAAACCGAGGATGTCGGGCAAAATAAATTTGTGTTCCTTCGCGTATTTCTCATCAAATTGATTAGTTCCAAAACTTGACACGCTTGATTTTAGGCGACCAGTTCCCAGTGCAATTAGATACAATGAAACATATAGAACTCCCATTTGCAGTCCAGAAGCTCGTTGGCATTTAGTAACATCAGTAGGATGGCAAGGAGGCGGGCACAACTCTGGCAGTTTGGTAGATATTACCAATAATCCAGTCCCCTAGTTCACCATTATCATATCACCAACATATACAACGTAAAATATTAGGTGGTGAAAAATTATAAAAAGCTATTTGATCAACTGCAAGTAAGAAGTATAAAACTTTTGGACAGTGGCAAATATTGCAATTGTTCTGTATCGGCATAGAAAAGAGTCAACAAGGAAGCCGCCTAGTAAACATAGCAAGAAGGGTGTGGCCATAAAGGCTGTGACTATATTGGCAGAAGTAGCACTTGGAAGATGCATTGTTCCACCCAAATATGTTACAAGGTTCACTGTTATTCCCATCGTTGAGAGCCTCTCGTATATTTCATGCATGTAGTTTAGACAACATTGGCCATAAAATAAAAAAACCATGAGATGGATCTTTTTTTGCCTCTCTCTTTAGCTCTATGTCTCTTATCCCTAAGAGATCTTCCTCTATGTTAGATTATATTCAACCAAGCAATTAATATGTATGGTAGTTGTGTATTTAATATGGTAGTTGTATAATGCTTATATAATGGCCTCTCATTGTAGTTCTAAACTTAAGCAAATATTAATACATATTTTCTTCACAAATTCTCACATGGTATTAGGAGCTTAAGTTCTTTCCAGAGGTTGAAGAATGCATCAAATGAAGCTCGGATCGGAAATTTCGAGTTTCGGGAAAGTTATCAGAAATCAACTTTGAGCATAACATCAGCTTGTTAACTTTGAGACGAGCACGGTGGTATTTTTTTGGTGATCGAACGGAGGTCCAAGAAGATGCACGGGCCAACCAATGAATTGTTCACGCGCCCACGCGCTGCACGCACGTCTGAAGGTTAAAGACAGCTCCACGTCAATGACACATCATCGTACAGTCATCTGCCACATCAGCGACACGACGGTGACCTCAGAATCATCAAAATCAATCCCGATCTTATACTATTTGACAAATGGAAAAGTCAGATGCTATGCAACCCATTCCTACCATCCTCCCAGGTTCAAACTACTGTCTTTGGGTTCAGGGAATGCGTAGTTTTCTCAAGGGTCGGAAACTATAGCGTTATGTTACTGGAGATATCAAGTCCCATACTCAGCTAACTGATGAAACTGATGGACAGCTCGCTGACCGTCTCGAGGATTGGGACAATAAGAATCACCAAATTCTGACATAAAAACACTCAGTACTTCCACCGCCTTATCTATCACTTCAGGTAATTTTTCTTGGTATTTTGACTCTGGTTGTTGCAATCATATGACTTCTCAATCCCCATTATTTTCCTCCACCTCTCCTACCACAAGTATTTCTCCAATTTTCATTGCAGATGGTTCACAAATGCTTGTAAGTCAGTCTGGCCACATATCAATAACTACACTCACATTACCAAATACATTTCTTATTCCCAAACTCACGTTCAACCTTATTTGTGTTGGTCAACTATGTGAACTTGGATTAGAATTGATATTCTCCACTAATGGTTGTCGTGTGCAGGATCCGCAAACGGGACAGATTCGTGGGACAGACCATAGAATTGGACGTCTGTTTGAACTCACCTCTATGTATCTTCCTTCTAATCATTTTTCCTAGCTATGTGATGTATCTACTCTATCTTCTCTTCACTTGTGGCATATGCGCCTTGGTCATGTCTCGTTAAATAAAATTCGTCATTTAGTTTCTAATGGTTCACTAAGTTCCGTTAAAGACCAGTCTTTCCATTGTGTCTCTTGTGAACTTGGAAAACAACCATCTTTATCCTTTCAACATAATAAACATAATTTTGTTGCCCCCTTTGATTTGGTTCACTCTTATGTATGAGGACCTTCAACTACAAATAATATGAGAGGATCTAAATATGTTGTCTTGTTTATTGATGACTATTCTTGATTTACATGGATTTTTCTTATGAAACAACGTTCTGAACTACCTCAAATTTATATTGACTTTGCAAAAATGATCAAAACACAGTTTTCCAAGATTATCAAAACATTGAGGACCGATAATGCCATTGAATATCTTGACTCTAAAATTCAATAATTTTTAAAAGCACAATGGACCATTTCACAACGATCATACCATATACCTCTCAACAAAATGGACGAGCCGAACGAAAATATTTTCATATTTTAGATTTCACTCAATCTATGCTCATTTCATCCTCTTGTCCTGAACGTTTTTAGGGTGAAACTGCCTTTACAGCTGTTTATGTTATTAATCATGCTCCTTCTTCAGTCACCAAACAACATTTGTCTCCTTATGAGTGCCTCTATGGTGTTTCCCCTCCTTATGATTATGGACGTAGGTTTTCACCCGAGGTCCACAATCGAGAATTTATAGGTTAGGGACACTAGCGATCCTGCAAAACAAAGGTGGAATGAGCAGGAAGTACTGTCCACCAGTGTGGTGGGTGCCGTAGGTACTCCGACGCTCAAGTCAGTTGTGAAGACGAGCTATAAATAATAGAAGAACAAGGTCGGAAGTTACCTTGACTTCTGTTGACTGCCATGAGGGCGGTGGCCAGTGTTTAGAGAGTATGAAGCTTAGAGAGCTCAAGTATGAGAGCTAAGACTTCCATGACCTGTATGTTGAGTTATGTTTCCAGTTATAGATTGAAAGAAGTCAGTTTATAGCTGTAACAAGAGTTGTAATTGTGATGGTGGGACCCGTAACGTGCTGACATCTCTAGCGACTGGGCCCACAACTTGCTCAAGACTTCATCTTTCGGCGATGAAGAATATTGTGTTTAAGAAAAGAGGATACAATAGCCAATGTGATTTTTTCCAGTATGGATCAGTTCGAAGGTCCAATAGGCTACCTGCAAGCTTTAATTGGGCATTATCTATCCACATATTCAAACTGAAAAGACGGTTTTACCCTTGGGCCCAAATTTGGCCCGTACAATTTGTTTCATACTCTATAAGTCGAATAGTCTTTGACTTGGAGAGTACTTTGTCGAGTGCATCGTCTGGGATCTGACTTATAGTATGTTGACATCTTCAATGTCGTTTGGACCATATGAATGCCAAGTCTCCAACTTGACTCTACATGAGCCATGGCGAATGTTCCCAATCGACTGAACCAGATGAAGGTCAGGATAATCCCTATATTACAGGTCAAATGATTAGGAGAATCTTCAATGTCGTATGGACCAGATGAAGGCCATGTCTTTAATCTTGACTATACATGAGTGACCGGCGTGATCACACACGTATAATGCAAGTGCACGTAGCGTTCAAGTAGTATAAATATATCGATCCCACGAGGACTTAATACATAAGCTATTAATTTATGAAGCCAAATGTTTACGAGTATCTAATAGATTGATTGTTTGATTGGATGGTGATTTTAAACTAAAGACGAATAAATAAAATAGTGCGAAAGTAATTTAAGGGAAAATTCACTATTAAGAAACTATCTAGGGTTGTGAATCCTTCCAAAATATTTTAAAGATGAAGTGGTTATCTCATGTTTGTGCGATATATTGGTTTACCAACCTGGAACACGAAATCATGCAAAAGCCTATGTCGATGGTCAGATGTAAATACCCAGTATAACCCAATTAATCATATGTCTATGTTAACCAAAATACCTGAATTCATTAAGATTAAGTTCCAGTTGTGGCTACCCCCACCCAACAGGTATATGTCTATCATGGAATGAAATCTATTAAGGGGTATTTAATCCTTAAGGGAGATCGTGGGCTATTAAGTCTAAGGCTGAAACTTAAAATTCATTTGTCAAGTTTATTTTAAGTTTACCACATCAATCTTATTAATGGCCAGTTAACAAGAAGCATTAAGTTTAAGACTTAATAAATAAACCTTTATATTACCCGAGATATGAAATAACCTCTTATAAACCGGTGATATTGGAATTCATCACAACCACAGATAACGGGTTTAGTTACTACACATATCTAAGACTACTAAAAGCTTATATAAAATAAATGACATAAAGTAAATGCTTGGAAATTAAAAAGGTAAAAATACAATAAAAGAAAATGTTGAGGTTAGAGGATCCACTTTTATTACTTCTATTTTAGATATCTACCTTATTATAATATATTAACTTTGTGTGATAATTACCGATCGACCATATAGGCGGTATCCTGATTAAGTCAAATTTATGATTAATTCTAACCGACCATAAAGGCGGTATCCAATTTAGTCATGTTAGAATAAATATAATTAAGTCCAACCGACCATAAAGTTGGTATCCCATTAAGTCAGGTTTTGAATAGTTTATATATTATAATTAAGGGAGATTAATCTAAATATTAGTAATAAATGTTTTACATTTAACCCCAACAATAGGGAGTTACCTCCTCATACTGAAAAATAAAATAAAGACTGAAAAGTAAAGTAAAGAAAGAACTATTGCGTAAATTAAAATAAATTAAATACTGAAAGCTGTAAATAAACAAACAAGATATAATCTTCTTAGTATTCTTAAGGAATTCCTTAGAAGAAAGTATGAATTTACAACTGAAATCGGCTTGAATTTATAGGCATCCATGGGTCTCACGCGTCGCGACGCACACAACCTTGGGCGTCGCGACACGCCGTTGATTTGTCCCACGTGGCGCACGGCTTCCGGAGATGAGGACACATCAAATTATTCATAAAACTCAAGAAACTATACAAAATATTAAGTCAAAGGGACGATAAATATTGATATATTTACCGCTTATCAATGAGTCATGGGGAATGTATCCAGTTGACTGAACCAGATGAAGGTCGGGATAATCCCCATACTACGGGTCAAATGACCAGGGGAATCTTCAATGTCTTCTGGACCAGATGAAGGCCATGTCTTCAACTTGACTCTACATGAGCCATGAGGAATGTTCTCAGTCGACTGAATCAGATGAAGGTCAAGATAATCCTCACACTACTGGTCAAATGACAAGGGAAATCTTTAATGTCGTCTGGACCAAATGAAGGTCAGGATAATCCCTATACTACGGGTCAAAGGACCAGGGGAATCTTCAATGTCTTCTTGACCAGATGAAGTCCAGGTCTTCAACTTGACTCTACATGAGCCATGGGGAATGTTCCCAGTCGACTGAACCAGATGAAGGTCAAGATAATCCCCATATTACGGGTTAAAGGACCAGGAGAGTCTTCAATTTCGTCTGGACCAGATGAAGGCCAGGTCTTCAACTTGACTCTGAATGAGCCATGGGTAATGTTCTCAGTCGATTGAATCAGATAAAGGTCAAGATAATCCTCATACTATGGGTCAAATGATCAAGGGAATCTTTAATATCGTCTGAATCAGATGAAGGTCGGGATAATCCCCATACTACGGGTCAAATGACCAGGGGAATCTTAAATGTCTTTTGGACCAGATGAATGTCAGGTCTTCAATTTGACTCTACATGAGTCATGGGGAATGTTCCCAGTCGACTGAACCAGATGAAGGTCAGGATAATCCCCATACAACGGGTCAAAAGACTAGGGGAGTCTTCAATATCGTCTGTACCAGATGAAGGCCGGGTCTTCAACTTGACTCTACTTGAGCCATGGGGAATGTTCCCAGTCGACTGAACTAGATGAAGATCAAGATACATGCGTGTAGTGTCGACTGGGATCATCAACATGTCCCAAGCTACATGCATGTAGTATCGACTGGGATCCATGTTACGCCCCAAGCTACACGTTGAGATGTTAACTATGTCATTCTTAATTAGTCCCAAGTCAAGGACGCATTGTGTCGACTGGGTTTTTCTTTAAGCCACAAGCTACATGTTGGACAATTATGACCCAAAGCATCACTATTTGTACAGCTCATGGTGTTGTTGTACAAATTAACTATGTGACAAAAGAAATTACTCTCTTATCATTTGTGATTAGATCACCAAGATGTATAAATGATAGGAGGTCCTTATGATTAGTTCTTGGATTGAGATGATATGAGACAGTATCAATCCACGAAGGTTTAATCATTAAATATCCCTAGTCAGAGTATTATCGAGATTGGACATCGATAATGCGTAAAAAACTAGTATTACATTTGTGCGCGTTGTGAGGGCATAACGACATAGTTCTCATATATTTGGGTATAGGATACTCATGCAAGTGTAGTAGGAGGTTGTGTTTTACCGATGGTACGAAAAACAGCTCAGCTCTGGATAAACCCCTCGGAATTCCATTGGTAGTATGACTATGTGTCTATGGAAGTCCGAAATCAGGGTATGTGTATTTGGTCTTAACCTGAGACTTGCACCGCTAATACTTGCGACAATCAATATGCTTTGGTTTTAGGTCTTCCAGAGCTTTAACAGGTTCTGTGTACGCCTCTGCTGGATATATTGAGAATCGTAGTGTGTTGGGTGTGATTTCAAGACGGAAGTATCACTCGAGTCATAGTGGAGATGATGATCACGTAGGATACGGAATTGGTGCTCTTATGTACTGCAGTCATCGGGATATTATGACTAGGTCATGATTATCCGATTATAGAGACTAGTTACCAGAGATCCGATATGTGCTTGGTACGGGGCAGACACAATTCCAGCCCCAGACCTTGCACGTGACATCCGATGTTGGATCGTAATATGCAATACTACGTATACTACGCCTGATATAGATCACATATTCCTTTAAGAATGTTTCTAGGAGAATTGGGTATGCACGGTGCTTTGCTAGAAGCCAACCATGTCTTGTAAATCGGTAAAAATGTAGTACTAGGTACGTACGTGTTCGGATAGTCCGACGACCGGATTTACTGCCAATATATCTAGGGATCTCATGGGTCGCTTCCAGAAGATTCACCAATGACGTATGACTCGCACTTTATTAATATGGGATTAATTATAAGAGGGAGAAAATTAATATGGGATTAATTACGAAGATATTTTATCTAGGATAAAATATTAATTAAAGAGAGAGAAAGATTAATTTGGAATTAATCGATAAAATAATATATTCGATATATTATACGAAATTGGATTTCGACACGGAATTAAAATTAGATTTTAATTCGGGCGAACGATTTAATTTAGAATTAATTCGCTAGCGATGTGAATAGTAATTTTGCTAGACATAATTATTTAATTATATTTGATTTGATTACGTTGCAACGAAAAATTCGTTAATTCGGAATTAGTGAACCCGAGCCCGGGAGTGTTTGCGGACCCACTCGCATTTCGAATTCAAGTGCGGCCCACAAGTCACATCTAGCGTCAAATCACTAGTCAATCAAGTGATAGAAGTCACATCACTTTGAGTGAAGTGATGCTTGTCATCATTGATTGATATGAATAGTGACATGAGTGGTTGGAAGGCATTTATTGCCTTTTGGCTCAAAAAATTGGTTGACCTTTTTGAAAGGTAAATACCAAAATTTTGGTATATGTTTTATTTTTGATTTTATAAATCAAATAACCAACACACAAACTCTTCTCCTCTCTCCCTCATATCTCACGGCCTTGGGCCAAAACATTTCCCTCTCTCATTTTTCTTCTCCAATACCGAGAACAAGATGAAGAACATGGTGAGGATTTGTTGCAAATTTTCACATGTGCTAGCACACTTTAGGAGTCTTTCGAAGGTGATAGGGAAACCCACCAGTGGGCATGGAATGCACACCAAGCTTGGAGCTTGAAGGACCAAAAATTTGGAGCACAAAAACAGCCCAAAGCCATGAGCCTCTTGGAGTTAAAGCTTGAAGATTTTTGTTGTTCCTCGCATCGCAAAAGCCGATCGATGTAAGTATGATTCCGCCATACCTCTTTGAGTATTCACACATGTTTCATTACTTGAATGATCATTGGGACTAATCTAGAAACCCAACAATGGTATCTTGAGCCATTTTGAGCATGAAATTTGATTAGGGTAAAATTTGGGTAAATTGAATTTGAGCATGTTTGAGTGAAATTACTTGTTTGAGCATGCTTGTTAATGGATGACTTGGAGTTGTTTGTGATCAATTTTGTGAAAAATGGATTGGATCAATTTTTTCCCCAAAAATGTATGCTTGGCCGAAACATATTGGTGCCCTAATGTCATGGAATTTTTTGATTTTGATCATTGGATGAGTTGAAATCATTAGGAAAATGTTGATTTAGGATTCAATTGGATTGAAATCGAATCGGACAATAAAAACCCTAAAATGCCGTGACATGTTAAGCATGGAAAATGATTGATTTTTGATTCAATTGTGTTGGACATAAGTTGATGATGATAAGCATAATTAATTGAGTAAATTAGTGTTTTGGAAATGTTAATTTGGATAATTAATTATGCCTATACACTTTGATTAATTTAATTATGAAATTTGGAATTTTGTGATTTAATTAATTGGGCCAAATTTGGAATTGGGCTTGTAAATTTGTTATTGGGCTTAATGGGCTTGGTTGAGCCAAGTTTGGTTTAGGCTAATTGGTTGGATCCAATTGGGCCCAAAACCATATGCATAAAGTCCAAATATGACTTAATGGACCTTTAATTTTAATTGGGCATAATGAGCCAAAATTGGTTTCTTGGCAAATAATGGTGATTCCTTAAATGAGCTTTGGTATTTGAGTTTGACCCATATTGACCAAAGTCCATGCCTTATGAAATTAATTAAAAGCCCATTGGACTTTAATTAAATAGACATTGGATGTTGATTGGGCTTTGAGACCCGTAACGATTAGATTTGGAATCTAAGTCGTAAAGGCACATTAAAAAGTGTAATTATTTAATTTAGAATTAAATATAGAATTAGTATTAAATACAAATTAAATTGGATTTAATGTTGTAGTTTAATATAATTCGAGAATTCCTACTTTGAGTACTTATTCTTAAAACGAGTTTGACTCGCGCAAAATCAAATCGTTGTTTGAACATTGAATGGTCATTAATTTTAGATTAATTAATTGGATTAGATTGATTGATAACATGCTTTGTGTGAATACATGGATGTGATGTATGAAAAATGTATATCGGATGGATATTAGATGGGTGAGGCCAATTTTGGAAATTGTTGTAATAAATTTAGAATTTATTAATTGAACCTGCGTGTCCAGCCTATTACCTCTTGACTCTTTGTATTTCTCTTCTCACCTATTCCCCTCAATGTAAATGAGGTTTCTTTAGAAGTGTTATGTAATTGGGTAGATGTAATACTTGTGCTAGCGGGAGAGAGGAAAGAGAGAGATTTGTTCTAGGAACAATGTTTTAAATATACATTCGCATATCATTATTATATTTATTTATATGCGCCTTATTATGTTTTTAGAATGCATGTTTAAGGGTGTATGATGATGAGACCTAACAAATATAATAAATTGGTTGCCAATTTACGCGAAAAACCCTCAACACATATTAAGCGTTTTTCCTTCCATTGAGTGATTCTTACTCAAGATCCAAGATTGGCACTGGTTTGTTGGCCAAAGTCAAGACCTTTGTCCATCGCGGATGTGTTTGAATTATGAAGGCTTTGTTACATATCAGTGTCTTGTCCAAGTTGTGATTTTTTGGCCAAAGTCAAGATCACTTCTTGTCCATCGACATCGATTACGAAGCTTTCCAAGGTCAATGAGTTCCGCTTAACTGGGATCATTAAGTTTGTTGTGCCAAAGCCAAGGCTTAGTTGATTCAGAGGAAAAAGGTTAGGGAATATATTGGATATATTGTCATATATAAGATATATGTTTCGGACTTGGATGTCCACCTACTAGATCTAGGAATTGGATGTGATCCAATTGATCTTAGAGATCTACCTAGTTAATTATCATACAATTTGTTGGCCAAAGTCAAGATTGTTTGTTATTTAACGGGATCCTAGCCCACTAGGAAACAAGGTTTCCCGAGTACTCCACAAATGGTTAGAGGCTCGCCGAAAAATAGTGGGAGGCAAGTATTAAATTTGCAATATTCGTTTAGTTACTTGCCATACGCGCTCATTTCAAATTTTTCGTCAAATAAATTAATATATTAGTTGGACTAATATTTAATCGTTGTTTTAATTAAACAGTTGGACTGTATTCAAACTATTTCAATTAATAGTTGATTTTATAATTGGATATAGTAATCAATATAATTGAATTTAACCTATTAAATCATAGTTGTTTATATAGTTAGACTATATTAATCATTATAATCAATAGTACCTAAAATCGTTGATTAAATAGTTGGACTATTAGAATCAAGATAATTGAAAGATTAGTGTTTAAAACATAATCCTGGGTGAAAATATTTTTAAAAGACTTTAATTTTCAAATTGGGAATAAAACCTCAGGATAGTCCTGGGAACTGAGAAGTTATTCTATTTGATAGAATAACATCTTGGGCCTAAGCCCGGAGTTGAGCAAATAGTAGAGCATGATCTTTGGAAGAATCATGTGATGATAACTTAAGTGCTTAATCCATTATGCTTGCCAAATAGACTCCTTAATTTCTTAATCAGAACTAAGGATTAGATCCTTTTAGTATGATAATGAAATTGAAGGATCTTCATAGATTTATCCTTAGATCTTAGAAGTACTAAATTGCAATAGTAAACTCTTGGAGAGTTAATGGCTATAATCAAGGAGACAAAGCCAAAGTTTGCAATAAGGCAAGAAGTGCAAGGCGCATCTTACTTCGATTAGGAACCTAAGTTTATGAACTACCATTCGGGTGTGTACTTAAATTAGGAAACCGTTACAATGTAACTAGTTTGACTAGAAACATTATCTCTATATCAGGGTTTAACCCATTGCGGGTATACCTTTATATTCTAGAACACTAAAGTGTTTTATTTTATAAAGATGATATTGAGATAAACACATTAGATGTGAATAACAGTATTTATATTTTGAATATAAATAAATCTCAAACATATGACATGACAAACAAATAGCTCAAACTGATTTAATCAGTTGAGACTTATAAGTGGCATTGTTTTCTGGGACACAATTAACAAGACTCGTATATCCACACTTTCGAAGAGTGGGTACTAGGACGGATTTGATTCTATTCAAATAATGTCTACGAATCTAGTCTATTAGGCAAAGTGCCTGAAACACCTTTTACTTGGTAAAAATGCAAGTGTCACCGATTTGTTAGCCATTGTTCATAGTGACGTAAGTAGACCCATATCTAGCTAGGCTAGAGGTGGATATGAATGTTTCGTGACCTTTACGGATGTGGCATCGCGTTATGGTTATGTGTTTCTTTTGAAACATGGATCGGAAAATTTTGATGAATTCAAAGAGTTTCGACACGAAGTAGACAAACAGATCGACTAAAGTATTAAACACCATGATTTAGGGGTGAACACAATTTCGGGTCAAACCGCGAACCGCACCGAACCGAACCGCGCGGTTTGAAAAAATATTAAAAATGATTTTGAACCGCACCGAATCAAACCGCAAATTTCGGGTCGGTGTGCGGTTTTGACCCATGTCAAACCGCGAACCGCCCAAACCGCAAATTTTGACTCGAACCGTGACCCGAACCGCCTAAACCGCCGACCCGCGTTCAAATTAAATATTATTTTATATTTTTCTTTTTCTTTAACTATGAAAATTAAGATATTTAATGATCATATAACAACTTGTAATGAATAAATGAAAATTATGTAATTTTTTCTTCAATTATAATGTGAAAACACACAAAATTTTCTTAAAAAATTTATAATCCAAACCGCCGACTCGAACCATCCAAACCGCCAACCCGAACCGCCGCGGTTTTCCTTATCAAATTTGCAGTTTCGTTTTCTAATTTCCCAAACCGCCAACCCGCGTGGTTTGAAGTAAAAAACGAAAAAAACCGCCTCGAACCGCACCGCGAACACCCCTACCATGATTTGACCATGATGAAAATACTTAAGCAATAAGTTTCTTAGATACGTGAAAGAGTATAGTATTCTTTCAATGAGGACTCCTCCCGGAACACGTCAATTTGACGGTGTATCTAAACGGAGAAACCGAATTTTGTTGGACATGATAAGGTTAATCATGAGTCGCTCTGAGCTACCATTTCCTTCAAATGATAAGCTTTAAACAGTGCAAAACTTATTTTGAATAAGGTTCCATAAAAATCTGTTTGACAGACTTCATATTAGATATGATCAGGAAAGAAACTAGGTTTTCTCAATCGTAAAGATGTTAATCTTATTGAGGAATACGAACTGACTACGTATGAGGAAGTGATACAAGGTATCGACTCCCTATTATGGCAAAGTGCCATGAAATCTGAAATGGATTCCATGTATACCAACCTGGTTTGGATACTGGTTGTTGTACCAAAAAGCATTGTGCCTATTGGTACTATATATAAGTCTTCAAGGAAGACATACATGGAAGGCAACATACCAACGTACTAAGCTGGGCTTGTAGAGAAAAGGTATCGTTATCAACATTATGTCGATTACGACGAAACCTTTTACTCGTTTCCATGGTTAAATCCATTTGGATAATGCTTGCTAATGCTGCATGTTTCATTCATGAAATATGGCAGCTGAATGTCAAAATCGATTTCCTTAACGGAAACCTTTTGAAGGATGTTTACAACATCATGACGGTTTTTTCGTACCAAAATAAGCAAACAACCTTTTGGAGGATGTTTACAACATCATAATGGTGTATGATTTAATTCAAAACTGATATGATTCTTGTGTATATAAGGAGGTTAGTGGAACCGCACTGACAGTGATTGTCCTAAATAAATGATGATATGTCATTTCTTGGAAATGATATTCCCATAATACAATCGGTGAAAGCTTGGCTTTCATGAAAATTCTCCGTAGAATTCTTGGGAGAAACAACCTTTATTCTAGGAAAAAGGATCTACTAGGATAGATCTAGAGGTTGTTAGCACTCTCCGAGAACTCGTACATTGAAATATATGTACGCGACCTGGTGTCTCATACGCTTTGAGCATATGGAGTCACAATCGGGCCAATCCATGTGATAGTCATTGGATTGATGTTAATATTGGGAAATCTCTAAGTCCCGAGGATCGACTAAAGCATAAAACAACATGTGAATACACGAAGAAGTTGCGGAATACTTACATCGAGCGGTTGAGCGATGCGACGAAGAACAAAACTCTCCAAGATCCCTCATAGAGTGCTCGGCAATGGGCTATTTTGGCTCTTCAAAAATTCTGCCATGGATCATCTTCCAAGCTCCAAGCTTTCGTGATGTGATTTCAAGCTCACAAGTTGGTTTCCATATCACCTTCGCAAGACTCAAATAGTGCACTAGCACTCCGGAAATTTTGCCGCAAAACTTCCTATTGTTCTTCTTCATCTCACGGTGAAAACCAGAAAAATAAAAGAAGAAATGGCCTCCAAGTCGAGAATGAGAGAGAGGGAGAGAGAGAGAATGGTGTTGGTTGGTTTTGCAAAAAGTGTATCTAATACAATTATGAATTTCCAAAATTCATTTCCTTATTTTTGGTTTCCAAAAGTCAAAGCAATAAAGCTTTGCCAACAACTACCATCAATCAATCAATCAATCAAATTGTCACATCACTCAAAGTGACATGTGATTTGACGCTTGATGTGACTAATGATTTGACGCTTGATGTGACTTGCGAGCCGCACTTGAATTCGAAATGCGAGTGCGCTCGCAAATACTATCGAGCTCGGGTTCCCTAATTCCAAATTAACGAATTTTCCGTTGCGACGTAATTAAATGATTATGCCTAGCGAAATCACTATTCACGTCGCTAACGAATTAATTCTAAATTAACTCGTTCACCCGAATTAAAATCTAATTTCAATTCCGCGTCGAAATCCAATTTCGTATAATATATCGAATATATTATTTTATCGATTAATTCCAATTAATCGTTCTCTCTCTTTAAATGATATTTGATCCCAGATAAAATATCTCTATAATTAATCCAGATTAATTTTCTCTCTCATCTAATTAATCCCAGATTAATTTTCTCTTTCATCTAATTAATCCCAGATTAATAAAGTGCGAGTCATACGTCATCGGTGAATCTTCGGGAAGCGACCCATGAGATCCCCAGATATGTTGGTAGTAAATTCGGTCGTTGGACTATCCGAACACGTAAGTACCTCGTACTATGTTTGTACCGATTTACAAGACAATGTTGGCTTCTAGCAAAGCGCCATGCCTGCCCAGTTCTCCAGAAATATCCTTACAAGAATATGTGATCTATATCAGGTGTAGTATACGTAGTATTGCGTATCTCGATCCAGTATCGGATGTCACATGCTAGGCCTGGGGCTGGAATTGTGTCTGCCCCGTACGAAGCACATATCGGATCTTTGGTAACTAGTCTCTATAATTGGATAAACATGACCTAGTCATAATATCCCGATAGTTGCAGCATATAAGAGAACGAGTTCCATATCCTACGTGACCATCATCTCCACTATGACTGGAGTGATACTTCCATCTTGACATCACACCCAACACACTATGATTATCAATATACCCAACAGAGGCGTACACAGAACCTGTTAAAACCCTGGACGACCTAAAACCAAAGCATATTGATTGTCGCATGTATTAGCGGTGCAAGTCTCAGGTTAAGACCAAATACACCTACCCTGATTTCGGACTTCCATAGACACATCGTCATACTACCAATGGAATTCTGAGGGGTCTACCCAGAGCGAAGCTGTTTTCCGTACCATCGGTAAAACACAACCTCCTACTACACTTGCATGAGTATCCTATACCCAAATATATGATAACTATGCCGTTATGCCCTCACAACGCGAACAAGTGTAATACTAGTCTTTTACGCATTATCGATGTCCAATCTCGATAATACTCTGACTAGAGATATTTAATGATTAAACCTTCGTGGATTGATACTGTCTCATATCATCTCAATCCATTAACTAATCATAATGACCTCCTATCATTTATACATCTTGGTGATCTAATCACAAATGATAAGAGAGCAATTTCCTTTGTCACATAGTTAATTTGTACAACAACACCATGATCTGTACAAATAGTGACGCTATGGGTCATATCTGTCCAACAATCTCCCACTTGGCCTATAGCCAGTCACTCGAGTGTCTTACACCCGAACTATGTACGGTTCGCTCAAATTACTGAGAAACGACTTTCGTCAGCGGATTTACATGATTATCATCTGATGAAATTTATTCGATCATCACATCGCCACGATGTATGATCCGAAGGAATCAAATGAATATCAAAGTATATATCTGGATCGTTGATGAGACCATTAATTCTTTAGCATGTGCTGTAGCCTAGCTCAGCTGCTAACATAACTATATCTAATCTAATTAGATTTATTATTAATCCAGAAGGCTTCTATTGCTGCCTCAGCTGCAGCAATAATCCACTTTTGTTGTTTATTCTGTAACAGTATCTTGCTTGGAAGATTTCCAGCTCACTGTTCCGTTATTCAAACTTTATAGTACCGTTTTGCGACTTACAGTCGTTATATCGGTTAGGAAACTTGCAGCAGTGATCCTAGTCACTTCAAGTTCTCCTTCTCCATAGTATAAGATAACATCCTTAGTTCCTCTAAGATACTCAATGATGTTCTTAACATCAATCCAATGACTATCATTTGGATTGGTCTGATTGTTACTCCATATGCTCAAAGCGTATGAGACACCAGGTCGTGTACATTTTTCAATGTACGAGTTCTCAGAGAGTGCAGACAACTTTTCGATCTATCCTAGCAGATCTTTATTCCTTGAATAAAAGTTGTTTCTCCCAAGATTTCTACGGAGAATTTTCTCGAAAGCCAAGCTTTCACCGATTGTATTATGGGAATATCATTTCCAAGAAATGACATGTATTATCATTATTTATATAGGACATTTACTGTCAGTGCGCTCCCACTAACCTCCTTATATACACAAGAATCATTTTCGTTTTGAATTAAATCATACACCATTATGATTACATCAAAACGATAATTCTAAGAACGTAATGCTTGCTTCAATCCATACATGGATCGAATAACCTGCAAACCTTGTTTGCTAGTTTTTGTACGACAAAACCGCCATGATGTTATAAACATACTCCAAAAGGTTTCCGTTAAGGAAAGCGGTTTTGGCATTTAGCTGCCACATTTCATAAATGAAACATGCAGCATTAGCAAGCATTATCCAAATGGACTTACCGAGGCAACAAATAAAAGGTTTCGTCGTGATCGACATAATGTTGATAACGATACCTTTTCGCTACAAGCCTAGCTTAGTACGTTGGTATGTTGTCATCCATGTATGTCTTCCTTGAAGACTTATAGTACCAATAGACACAATGTCACATGGAATCCATTTCGGATTATATGGCACTTTGCCATAATAGGGAGTCGATACCTTGTATCACTTCCTCATACGTAGTCAGTTCGTGTTCCTCAATAAGATTGACATCTTTATGACGTGAGATCAGAAACTCATACCCCATATTGTTTTCTGACTCTCTCCGACTTACGTGGTTCTTGTGTATTCGAAGATTATTGGTATAGTTTCATCTTTGATGAACTATTTGTGTTCCATTAAGGAATCGGTGCCTGGAATATTATTACTTTGATTTTCATCGAGTTTTACTTTCTTCCCACTTACCACTGCATATAGGTATTCCTCTTAGGAAAACCGCATGGTGAGCAACAATTACATTGTTATCTTGTGAGATGTATAAGTACTATACTTTGATATCCCTAGGATAATCTATAATTTGGCACTTATCCGATTTGGGTTCTAGTTTGGTATCATCCAAACATATGCCTAACATTCCCAAACCTTCAGGAATGAGAAACTCGGTTTCTTTCCTGTTTATATCTAATATGAATTCTATCAAATAGATTTTGGAACCTTATTCAAAATAAGTTTTACACTGTTAATGCGTATCCGTTGAAGGAAATGGTAGCTAAGAGCGACTAATGATTAACTTTATCATGTCCAATAAAATTTGGTTTTTCCGTTCGGACACACCGTCAAATTGACGTGTTCCGGGAGGAGCCCTCATTGAAAGAATACTATACTCTTTCAAGTATTTGAGAAACTTATTGCTTAAATATTTTCATCATGGTCTAATCGTGATGGTGTAATACTTTAGCCGATCTATTTGTCTATTTCTTGTCGAAACTGTAAAAGTTTTCGATTTGTGTTTCAAATGAAATACATAACCATAACGCGATGCCACATCCGTAAAGGTCATGAAATATTCATC
The DNA here is from genome assembly GCA_019454045.1 of Zanthoxylum bungeanum. Taxonomy (NCBI): domain Eukaryota; kingdom Viridiplantae; phylum Streptophyta; class Magnoliopsida; order Sapindales; family Rutaceae; genus Zanthoxylum; species Zanthoxylum bungeanum. The sequence goes on from SKCR01035176.1 coordinate 28,251, forward strand.
TCCACCTCTAGCCTAGCTAGATATGGGCCCACTTACTTCACTATGAATAAGGGCTAACAGATCGGTGGCACTTACACTTTTACCAAGTAAATAGTGTTTTAGGCACTTTGCCTAATAAACTAGATTCGTATACATTATTTGATTAGTATCAAATTTGTCCTAGTACCCACTCTTCAAAAGTGTGGATATACGATTCTTGTTTAATTGTGTCCCAGACAACAATGTCACATTTAAGTCTCTTCTGATCAAATCAGTTTGAGCTATTTGTTTGTCATGTTATACGTTTGAGATTCTTTTATATTCAAAATATAAATATTGTTATTCACATTTAATGTGTTTATCTCAATATCATATTTATATAATAAAACACTTTAGTGTTCTAGAATACAAAGGTATACCCGCAACGGGTTAAACCCTGATATAGAGATAATGTATCTAGTCAAACTAGTTACATTTTAACAGTTTCCTAATTTAAGTACACACCTGAAGGATAGTTCCGAAACTTAGGTTTCTACGGTTAAAACAGCGACTTTCGTTCCGTCTCCAATTCACAGATTAATCTCAACTGAAGTCAAAATCCAATTTTAGTACTAGTAGTGAATATATTTTTATGACAAACATATTTGAAGTCAGAGCCTAGCCCGTCTTCAATTCCTTCATGTCTGCTTTGTCCAAACGGCAGTCAAGCTTCCGCGATCCCGTTTACCACAATTTAGGCAGACATTTTGGGATATGTCATTTATCTTCCCAGAAGATTATAATGATTTTGCTTTTGCCCTTTTCCACTCCAGAAGCCTTTGGCCTAGCCTCGGCCTTCCGGAATGTCGAAATAAGACGCGCGCCTTGCGCTTCTTGCCTTATTGCAAACTTTTGGCTTTGTCTCCTTGAGTATAGCCATTAACTCTCCAAGAGTTTACTATTGCAATTTAGTTCTTCTAAGACCTAAAATAGATCTATGAAGATCCTTCAATTTGATTATCATACTTTAAGGATCTAATCCTTAGTTCTGATTAAGAAATTAAGGAGTCTATATGACAAGTATAATGGATTAAGCACTAAAGTTATCTTCACATGAATATTCCAAATATCATGTTCCACTTATTTGCTTAACTCCGGGCTTAGGCCTAATATGTTATTTTATCAAATAAAGTAACTTATTAGTTTCCAGGACCATCCTGAAATTTCATTCCCAATTTGAAAATTAAAGTCGTTTAAAAACATTCTTCCCCAGGATTATGTTTTAAACACTAATCTTTCAATTTATCTTGATTCTAATAGTCCAACTATTTAATCAACGATTTTAGGTACTATTTATTATAATGATTACTATAGTCCAACTATATAATCAACTATAATTTAATTGATTAAATTCAATTATATTGATTACTATAATCTAATTATAAAATCAACTATAATTAATTAAATCAAATATATTGATTACTATAATCCAATTATATAATCAACTATAAATGAAATAGTTTGAATACAGTCTAACTGTTTTATTAAAACAACAATTAAATATCAGTCCAACTAATATTTAATTTATTTGACAAAATATTTGAAATGAGCGCGTATGGCAAGTTACTAAACGAATATTGCAAATTTAATACTTGCCTCCCACTATTTTTCGGCGAGCCTCTAACCCTCTGTCGAGTACTCGGGAAACTGTATTTCCTAGTGGGCTAGGATCCCGTTAAATGTCACACAATCTTGACTTTGGCCAACAAATTGTATGATAATCAAATAGGTATATCTCTAAGATCAATTGGATCCCATCCAATTCCTAGATCCAGTAGGGGGACATCCAAGTCCGAAACATATATCTTATATATGCCAATATATCCAATATATTACCTAACCTTTTTCCTCTGAATCATCTAAGCCTTGGCTTTGGCACAACAAACTTAGTGATCCCAGTTAAGCGGAACCCATTGACCATGGAAAGCTTCGTAATCAATGTCGATGGACAAGAAGTGATCTTGACTTTGGTCAACAAATCACGACTTGGACAAGACACCAATATGGAACAAAGCTCTCATGATTCAAACACATCCTCGACGGACAAAGGCCTTGACTTTGGCCAACAAAGCAATGTCAGTCTTAGATCTTGAGTAAGAATCACTCAATGGAAGGAAAAACGTTTAATATTTTGTGAGGGTTTTTCGCGTGCAAATTGGAAACCAATTTATTATCTTTGTTAAGGTCTCATCAACATACACCCTTAAACATGCATTCTAAACACATAATAAGGCGCGTAAATAAATATAATAATGATATGCGGATGAATACTTTACACATTGATCCTAGATCAAATCTATCTTTTTCCTCTCTCCCGCTACCACAAGTATATCTTCTACCAGTTACATAACACTTCTAAAGAAACCTCATTTACATTGAGGGGAATAGTTGAGAAGAGAAATACACAGAGTAAGGAGGTAATAGGCTGGACACGCAGGTCCAATTAATAAATTCTAAATTTATTACACCAATTTCCAAAATTGCCCTACCCTTCTAATATCCATCGGATATACATTATTCATGCATCGCAACCATGTATTCACACAAGCATGTTATCAATCAATCTAATCCAATTAATTAATCTGAATATTAATGACCATCCAATGTTCAAACAACGATTTGATTTTGCGCGAGTCAAACTCGTTTTGTGAATAAGTACTCAAAGTACGAATTCTTGAATTTAATTAAACTACAACATTAAATCCAATTTAATATGTATTTAATACTAATTCGCTATTTGATTCCAAATTAAATATTACACTTTATTAATGAACCTTTACGACTTAAATTCCAAATTTAATCGTTACGGGTCTCAAAGCCCGATTAACATCCAATGTTAAATTAATTAAAGTCCAATGGGCATTTAATTAATTTCTTAAGGCATGGAGAACACATGAATCTGGGCTACGCATGCTGTCCTAGGCTCGCGGCTTAGTCGGGAGTACGGAGTAGCCACGGGGACTAACCAGAAAATAATGGAGTCGCCACCCGGTGTGAACCGGGAAAATGAGATTTAAGGCCGCACTCACCCCTCGCAAGGGAAAACCTCAAACTGTTGGGTTCAGAATGGTCCCTTACTTATGTCACTTGTAATGAAAGGATTTATATAATAATTTAATCAAGCTTAAGTAACACTTATTTCTAGGAGTATCATGCTTCTAAATTCACACATACAAAATAAAACTTACGCATATATTTCATATCTAAGATTGCATGCTTGGAAGTACATCAAAGGAGCGACAAACGTACAATTTCATTGGCATATTATATTTAGAAGACACAAGCACACATATTAACCACACAAGCACACATGTGAGCACATTCTCAAGTGGTATGTGGAATTGTATCCCAAGTACAGACCGTACTACCGTCCATTCGGAATCGGCTACGGAATTTATGTCTAGGTTTCCATCCGATATACCACAAGAAATAATACTCAAATGTTATCACGACATAAGTATATGAATTGTAATACATTAAACACATTGTATTCATACATGTGGGGATAGCTACTAGGAAAACTATGTATGAAATCTAATGAAAAAGGGACTCAGTTCAGTGGGTGCGCGTTCGCGTAGCGTTTGAAAACACGTTCGAACGGTAAACAGAAGGTTCACATTCGTGTAGCGTTCGAGAACGCGTTCGAACAAAACCAGACCTGATGCATGATAAGACTAAGAAATTACGTGTGCGTTCACGTAGCGTTCGAGAACGCGTTCGAACGGTAAACAGAAGGTTCGCATTCGTGTAGTGTTCGAGAACGCGTTCGAACGGAACTGGACCTGATGTATTATGAGACTAAGAAAGTGCGTGTGCATTCGCGTAGCATTCGAGAACGCGTTCGAACGGTAAACGGAAGGTTCGCGTTCGTGTAGCGTTCGAGAACGCGTTCGAACGGAACCAGACCTGATGCATGCAACATAAAGAATAAAGACAACAATGTCAAGCTCAGTATGTTCGATTAAATGTATCTTGCATTCAACCGAACACACATCAACCGGCACGGTGAAGCATCGTGGTAAAGGGCTTTAACCCTTCCCCGTAGGGGATCTTCCATTCCACTTACTAAGCCCATGCGCTCGATGAATCATGCATACATCAAATTAAAAGCAATAATATCAAACCAGTATGCCCGATTGAACGTGTCTTGCATTCAACCGAACACACATTAATCGGCGTGGCGAAGCATCGTGGTGAAGGGTTTTAACCCTTCCCCATAGGGTATCTTTCATTCCACTTACTAAGCCCATGCGCTCGATTGAGTCATGCATACATAGAATTAAAAGCAATATGCAGAATTCGAGTGACGAAAAATAAATAAATCAAAGCAACATGAAACAAAAGGAGGTGCCGTTTATTCAAGTGGTACGTGGAGTTGTATCCCAAGTACAGACCGCACTACCGTCCATTTGGATTCGGCTACGGAATTTACGTCTGGGTTTCCATCCTATATACCACAAGACACGACACTTTTCCATTCATCCAATACCCACAACACACATCATACACAAACAAGATTCAACAAATAAGTAAAATATAATCAAAATAAATAACAAAAATCAAATTAAAATGAGTGTGAAAAGTACCATCAGGTCTAACCTTTTAAGCCGTCTCTCGGACTCTCGTTTCACGAAGATCGGAAGGGGTAAAGCTCCGCAACTTTTCTGGTTCACTGGTTTTCCTTTTCCTTCGCCGTTTAGCCGCTCAAGCTACTGTTTCGACTCAGTTTTGCTGTTGTTTCCTTGCGGTTTCGCTACCTTTTCCTCTGTATTTTTTTGCTCACTGTTTTAGGTCTTGTTTTTGGTGTTTTAGGCTACTGTTTTTTGTGTGATTTTCGGTGATGTGTGGAGGTTTATGGGGCTGGTTTTCGGTGGTGATTAGGGGTTATTTTGGTGTGATTTTCGGTGATGTGTGGAGGTATCTTGCTGTGATTTGCGTGTGAGTAGTGTATGAGCTAGCGGATTGGATGTCTTGGGCGTGGGCTAGAGAATTCCAGAGAAGGGGTGGCTAGGTTAGGGGTTGTTTATATAGAGAAGGGCTAGGGCTTCACCTGTCTCACAAGGAAGGGATTTTGGCATTAAAGAGAGATATGATTTGGTGTTGAGCAAGGAAAGTCAAAGATTGAGGGGGGACAAATTTGGCTAGATTAGGAATACAAAATATTTAATTTGTTATGATTGATTTTAATTAGGCATGACATCTTTTTAATTTAGTAGGTGATTTGTTTAGTTAGGAAGTTAATATATTTAATTTATCTTTATTAGGTATGATTATATTTTATGTTTTATTTAATTGGTAAATGGTTTAAATATTTTATTTAATATTTAATGTTTAATTTAATTAAATTGGGATGTGTTTTATGGGCTTTGGGGGGCTAATTGGGCTGGGGTGCGAGGCTAGCACCAAAACCAAAAACATCGATGCCGTTCGAACGCCAATTCGAACGCTGCATGAATGTTCGCAATCTGCCAGAAGTTCGAACGAAGTAACGAACGCAGCACTAACGAAGATAGTGAACTTGTGAAATGAACTTGATGACGTACTTATTCTGAATTTCCCTTCTGACCTCCGTTCCCGCAATATCCTTAGCTAAAAAGGTAGTGCCTCCAACTGAGACTCATCATCGGGTTTCACATGCGAAAATGCAATGCCTACAGTCGCCCCCACTTTGATGGGACTTGTGCAGTGTGTGAATTTGAACAATCCATCAAAGTTATGCAATGCATTTTTACTTACCTGGCTCGGCTGCTGCCTCGAGCTGAGTTGGTGCTGCAGCGGACCTCGATCCTGGGACGCGTCCCGATAATTACAACTGACAACGGGGGCACATCGACCCTGGGCACCTCGACCCAATACCGCTGACAATAGGGACCTCGCCCTCAAACTGATGATGTAGCGGGTACCTCGACCCTGGGCACCTCGACCCGGAACTACAACTAACAACGGGGGCACCTCGACCCTGGGCACCTCGACCCAACACTGCTGACCATAGGGACCTCGCCCTCGAACTGATGATGTAGTGGGCACCTCGACCCGGAACTACAACCGACAACGGAGACACCTCGACCCTAGGCACCTCGACCCAACACCGCAGACTATATGGACCTCGCCCTCGAACTGATGATGTAGTGGGCACCTCGACCCGGAACTACAACCGACAGCGGGGGCACCTCGACCCAACACCGCTGATTATAGGGACCTCGCCTCGAACTGATGATGTGTCTTCATACCTGGAGATGACATGATATGGGCCTCGTCCCCAAGCTGATATGGGCCTCGCCCCTTGGGACTCATCCCAAAAACTGAAATTGCGTTGACGTTACTTGGCTCATTTCTGCCGCTTTCTCCTTTCTTCGAACCTGCGAACACAAAACAGAAACAAACACAAAGAGAATGCAATGTTACATGTATGCATGAATGATTTTCTTATTCCGTTGGGTTAGGTCTTCTGCTAATTCTCGTGGTAACTGCTCGGTCTTCTCCCCATCAGGAAAAGTATTGCTTCAATCTGTCTACATTGATCGGCTCGGTAAACTCGTTTCCTTCCAAGTCTGATAGCTTCACTGCTCCATTTCCCATCACCTTCTGCACTATGTAAGGTCCTTCCCAGTTAGGTCTGAATTTTCCTCTCGGATCTGTTGTCGACGGCATCGACTGTTTAAGTACCAAATCACCTTTTCTGATCTTGGTAGGGCGCACTTTCTTATTGAATCCCCGGGCTAGTCTCTTCTGATACAACTGCATGTGATACAAAGACTTCGTTCTCTTCTCATCCAATAGTGCTAACTGATCAAACCTCTGTGCGGCCCATTCCTGTTCCGGTAATTCTGCCTCTGCTAATACCCTCATAGACTGTATTTCCACTTCTACTGGCAATACTGCTTCCATTCCATAGACCAAAGAGTAAGGTGTGGCCCATGTTGCTGTTCTTACTGATGTTATGTACCCCCGCAAAGCATATGGTAATTTCTCGGCCCAATCTCTGCAATTTTCTGTCATCTTGGCTAAAATCATCTTTACAGTCTTGTTGGCTGCCTCAACTGCTCCATTTGCTTGCGGCCTATACGGTGACGACTTGTGGTGGCCTATCTCATACCTCTATAACATTGCCTTCGTTTCTCCTTGAAACTGAACTCTGTTGTCTGTCACTACATGATGCGGCATACCATACCGATAAATGAGGTTCCGAGCTATAAACTTTGCCATCTGCTTTGCTGTAACATTACGGAATGATTCGGCTTCCACCCACTTCGAGAAGTAATCTACTACCACTACTATGAAGCGATGCCCATTTGATGCATTCGGTCGAATTTCCCCAATCATATCAATTCCCCATGCTGAGAAAGGCCACGGCTCTGACAACCCGTGCAATTTTGTGTGCGGTAAGTGATTCAAATTACCATGTGCTTGACAGTCATGACAGTGCTTTACCATCTTTGCGCAGTCTGTTTCCATGGTTGACCAATAAAAACCTTGTCTCACTATCTTACGAGACAGATTCAACCCGTTCATGTGCGGACCACATACCCCGGCGTGTATTTCTTCCATTACATGCTGAGCTTCTTCTTTTCTCAAACACTTCAACTGAATACCGTTTGCCTGCCTCTTGTACAGTTCCCCTTTTAAAATCACATACTGGGAAGCTAGCTTCTGAATGGCTATTCTGTCTTTTCTGTCTGCCCCTTCCGGGAGTTCATCATGTTCCAGATACCTCTGAATGTCATAATACCAAGGTTTACCGTCGTCAACCTCAACTTCCAGAATTCCTTATATCTCATAAATAGGTTTACTTGCTGTTGTCAGTATCAACGGTCTCATTACTAACTTTTCCGGATTTTCCCAAGTCGCTGCCAGTGTAGCCAATGCATCTGCCATCTGATTCTCTTCTCTCGGTAAGTGCTGAAACTTACACTCGGGGATAACCTGTGCCAATTTTCTGAGGTGCAAAAGGTAAGGCTTCAACCGTTCTTCTTTCAATTCCCATTCTCCTCGCATCTGCTGGACTACCAACATAGAATCTCCGTAGATTTCCACACTCCCGGCCTTCAAGGCTATCAATGTTGTCAAACCAAAAGTACATGCTTCATACTCAGCCATGTTGTTAGTCACCCTGAATGTCAACCTCTTGGCCAAAGGCAAAGTCTCTCCCTCGGGGGTCACTATCACGATCCCGATTCCGGCTCCCTTATAATTCACTGCTCCGTCAAAATACATCATCCATCTCTGAACTGTTATTGCTTGGATTTCTTCATTTGGAAACTCAAACTTATACTGATCCCCCTCAACAGGTTGCAATGCCAGAAACTCTGCTACTGCTCGCCCTTTAATCACTTTGGAGGTGAGATACTCAATGTCAAACTCTGTCAGCAATACCAACCATCTGCCCAATTTTCCCACTAGTGAAGGCACCGAATGAAGATATTTCAGGGGATTCTCCTTTGCCACCACCTGGATCTTGTAAGACTGGAAATAATGCCGCAACTTTCTGGAAGCCCATACCACTGCAAGACAGATCTTCTCAACCTCCTGATATCGAGCCTCATACGGGAGCATCTTCTTACTCAGATAGTAAACTGCATGTTCTACCCCTGTCTCATCTTCCTGTACCATCATAGCCCCCAGTGCTTCTGATTCTATAGCCAAATACAATATCAAAGGTCTGCCCGGTCTCGGAGGTTTCAATACATGTGGCTTTACCAAGTACTCTCTGATTCTGTCGAAGGCTGTCTGACACTGTTCATTCCATCTCACTGGCTGATCTTTTCTCAACAGTTTGAAGATAGGCTCACATATCGATGTCAACTTGGCAATAAACCGACTGATGTACTGAATCTTCCCCAAGAATACTCTGACTTCTTTTTCTGTCTTCGGTGCAGGCATTTCTGTGATTGCCTTGATCTTTTCGGAGAGTACCTCTATTCCGCCCATTCCCACTGTATGACCAAGCAATTTCCTTGATGTCACCCCAAACACACATTTCTTGGGGTTTAGCCACAGGTTGTATCTGTCAACTCTCTGAAGGAACCTTTCCAATGCCTCAATATGCCCAACCCTTGTTTCTGATTTCACCATCATGTCATCCACATACACCTCAATCTCCTTGTGCATCAAGTCGTGGAAAAGTGTAGTGGCCATCCGCTGATAAGTAGCTCCCGCATTCTTAAGCCCAAACGGCATCACCTTGTAACAATAAGTACCCCATTCGGTAACAAATGCAGTCTTGTGTTTATCTTCCTCAGCCATGAGAACCTGATTGTAACCTGAAAACCCATCTGCAAATGAATACATAGCGGATAAAGATGCGCTATCAACCAGAACATCTATATGTGGCAAAGGGAAATCATCTTTCGGACAAGCTTTATTGAGATCTATGTAGTCTACACACATTCTGACCTTCCCATCTTTCTTCGGTACCGGTACTATGTTAGCCAACCATTCAGGATACTTTACCACTTCCAGGAACCCCACATCTATCTGTTTCTTAACTTCCTCTCTGACTTTCTCAGCCCATTCTGGTCTCATCCGTCGGAGTTTCTATTTTACTGGCCTCATATTCGGATAAGTTGGTATTGTATGTTGGGCAATATTTCTGTCTACCCCAGGCATGTCCTCATAGGACCAAGCAAATACTTTGGCATATCTGACCAACATTTCTTCTAGTTTCTCCCTCTCTTCGGAGGTTACTTCACTTGCAATCATAATTTCCTTGGGGTTCTCAAGTGTACCCAAGTTAAATGCAATAGTCCTGGCTGAACTGATGTCAAATATGCTTGATTCGTGCAGAGTAAATAGAAATGACTCAGGCAAGTAAGCAAAAGAAATGTCTTTATTATTGGATAATGCGGAAGTACATTCAAACAAATCCAGGAAGGTAAATGTCTTCATCATCTATAGACATTTCTTCCTCTGCAATCAGATCTTCCTCAGGCTTTTCGCCTTCTCCTAGAGTCAGGTTCTCCAACTTCATCAATTCATCTTCCCAAATCTCTACTTCCACAGCTTCTTCAGTCAGTGGTTTCTCGCCCAAAAAATCATGGAGGATCTCAAATCCAGGCACCACAATCCCATTAACTTCCACATGTTCAGGCTCCCCTTGATATCCTGAAGCTTTCACAAAACATTCCATTAGTTTCAGGCCCTTCTTCTTGACCTTCAGCTTTTCTTCATCAGACTTGTACCCCAAACCCTTCCGAGTAGTCTGTCCTCTGAAATCTGGCAATTTTAAACCTTTACCCGGCTCAAACTTCATTTTCTCCATAATCCTAGCCACCCTAGGATCCACCCACTCCTCAAAAGTAGTTGACACCTGAAACCTTGTGAAAGGTTGTATCTCCAAGGCAGCCACGGCATTATCTACCTCAGCCCGGATGGTAACAACTTCTCCCTCATACATGAACTTGATCATCTGGTGCAAAGTGGAAGGCACGCCCCCAAGTTTGTGAAACCAAGGCCTTCCTAACAATAAGGCGAAAGTAGTCGGGATGTCCAGTACTGTGAACTCAACCTCATCTTCAATCGGTCCTACCTTGACCATAGCCACAAAGGTACCCTCAACTCCCCTTTTACTGTCATCATAAGCCTTAATAGTCATACTGGAGGGATCCAAGTCTGTTGCTTTCATACCCAATCTTGCCAAAATTTTCAGCGGGCACACATTGATGGACGAATCGTCATCCACCATCACACATGAAGTTTTCTTGCCCCTCACCTCGGCCCTGATAAATAGAGGCCTGTTGTGATTTCTCCCCTCCGCCGGGAGTTCATCCTCAGAAAATGATATTTGCACAGCTTCTTTCTGAACCGACCCAACAAACATTGCGGGGTTGGCATCTTCCGGTACCACAATCTTGCTCAAGGCCTCAACCATGGCCTGCCTATGCTCTCGAGATGCACATAACAGTTCCCAGATACTCACTTGTGCTCTAGTCTTCCTCAATTGCCTCAGCACTATATCTCCCTCAGTATTTTCTGCAGTCTCTACCACTTCTCTACCATCTGTCAAAACTTCCTTACCCTTTTCCGCCATATCATTGTAAAAACGACCGCTACGTGTCATTCCCCTTACTTCTTCCTCATCACTGCTAGAGAAATCAAGCCAAAAGTTTTTCCCCTGCTCAAACTCATCTTCACTAGTACTATCCCAGATTCCCAGGCAAAAGGCTTGAGGGTGAAAGGATTTCAGGACAAGGTCTTCTGGGAGGCCAGAATTGATCATATAGGCTGGTGGTGGTACGACACGGTAGTTGGGTAAGGGATTTCTGTGTGTGTCAGGCTGTTCTGTTTCTGGGTTAGGTATTTTCTTGGAGTCTATCAGGTCTTGGATTTCATGGTGGAGTCGGGCGCAGTTGTCGGTGTCATGGCCCTTTTGTTGGTGGAATTGACAGTAAAGGCTTAGGTTATAATGTGATGGTAGGAGATTGGGTAATGGTTTGGCTTCTAAGGGTTTTAAGAGCCCTTGCCTCTTCAATTTCTCTAGCACCTTGGACAGCGGCCTTCCCAAGTTGTAAAATTGCCGGTTCCGGATAGCGGCAATCTCAGCAGAAACAGGCTTTGCTCCCGATGTTCCCCCAATGGGCCTCCTGTTCAGACCATAGAATTTTCTATTATCGGCCTCTTCTTCCTCAATATCCATGATAGTTTCCCTCAACTGCCGAAAGTCTGTAATCATGGAGATCATCATCCTCAACTTGCTGTAAATGGAGGGCTTGGTGCCCTTGATAATCATCTTAATCTGATCCTTCTCGAAGGCCTAGTCTGCATCTTCAACAATTGTCCCCTCCATCGGTTCACGTACTCCTTAAAACTCTCATCCGATTTCTGCTTAACATTCTCCAGATCGCGGAGTGACAGATCGATCTCTAGGTCAGTGACATACTGCTTCAGGAAAGCATCAGCCAACTCCCTCCAATCTTCCTTCACTTTATTTTCCAAACTGTGGTACCACACCACGGGTGCTGAGATAGGCCAACTGAACTCATGACTGATACAAACTGTCGGAGATGCACCCTTGGATCCCCATTCATGTTAAACTTAGCCATATCAGGCATCTTGAACTGTGCAGGAAATTGTTCCTCGAAAGTCAGTGTGTCATAATCCAGCAAATCTTCATTCTTACCCCTCATCTTGCGGGTAACCGACTCAACCTGATCCCGAAGTTTCTGTAACTCTGCCTGAGACCCAGATACTATGCCCGCTGCATACTCTGCCATATCATCATCAAAGGTAGGGGTATCATCCCCCAATCTATTCGGAGGTTCCTCTTGTCTTACATCCCCAGAACCACCCCCAGCACGATACCCGGCTATACCAGCCACAGCAGTAGTCAAAGCCTGCAACTGTTCAGTTATTTTGGCGAGACCTTTCTCTAACTGATCCATTCGGGACACCTCATTATCGGATTCACTCATACTTGTTCTTTTAGTGAGTCTTGTCCCTTCTCTAACCCAAACGGTATCTATGTTGTCTTTTTGAGACATAGACGGTGTTAACTTGATATATGTATGCATGATGTGCATGAGATGTATGTAACATATATAACATATTAAATCAATTAAAATTTTCAAACAAATCGGCTCGTTACCATTTTAGAATCTTTCGTGCTAATTGTCACAGGAGTGAACCCATCCCAGTTTAAATGGCCCAACAAGTTCACATCTTATGACAAGGAGCCCAACTAAATCCAAATGGTAATGTTCCGAACACAAGCACAAAGTGGCCCATCAACACTTAGACGCCTTTGGCCCAATAGTCATGAAATATGTCCTTGTCCCAGTTTAAATGGCCCAACAAGCCCATATCCCATGACAAATGGTCCAAATTGATCCAAACGACGATGTTCCCAAACACAAGCATATAAGAGAGATAATGCAAACATAACGTAATAATTTTTACATAATGGCCCATCAACATTTCAGAAGCTTTTGGCCTAATAGTCATACGGTACGAACTTGCCCCAGTTTAAATGGCCTAGCAAGCCCGCATTTTTGACAATAGTCCAACTGCATCCAAATGAGGATGGTCCACAAGCACATTCTCAAGGAAATAATTGTTACTTTAACCATACAAACCGGTCTATGGGTGGATTTGCAAGAGTATGGACAAAGGCTCTCACCAGCGAAGGATAGCCCACAACTAGGTTTCCCCACTCAAGGGTTCGAGCGACCAAGTGAGCGCACCCCTTTTTATACACTAAGGTACGTGCCAATGAGCTATGGTGTGTGACGGACTGTCAAATGGATTTCCCGTTGTAGATTCCCCAGAGGGAAGGTGGAGCGAGGCTCACTTAAATACCCAAGCCTCTTAGGCTCTTATCGCTTGGTGTTAGGAATAAACGAGTCCTCCAAATTAGTCCATCACAAAAAGGCTACGAGTAGATGGCTATATAGGTGTCTTCACAGCTTTTCCTTCTAGAAAGGTTGTGAGTGAAGGAAGACACACAACCAGTACCTAGCCTCAAAATGCCTTTGATTAAACCCCCACTTTATCCACTATAGACATGGTCAATTAAAACATAAATCCAAACATTACAAGACAATATTTAGAGGCCAATTCTCCATCCCCAATGGAGTCGCCAGACTGTGGGAACACGGGAATCTGGGCGACGCATGTTGTCCTAGGCTCGCGGCCTAGTCGGGAGTACGGAGTAGCCACGGGGACTAAATCGGAGAATAATGGAGTCGCCACTCGGTATGAACCGGGAAAATGAGATTTAAGGCCGCACTCACCCCTCGCAAGGGAAAACCTCAAACTGTTGGGTTCGGAATGGTCCCTTACTTATGTCACTTGTAATGAAAGGATTTATATAATAATTTAATCAAGCTTAAGTAACACTTATTTCTAGGAGTATCATGCTTCTAAATTCACACATACAAAATAAAACTTACGCATATATTTCACATCTAAGATTGCATGCTTGGAAGTACATCAAATGAGCGACAAACGTACAATTTCATTGGCATATTATATTCAAGAAAACACAAGCACACATACTAACCACACAAGCACACATGTGAGCACCTTCTCAAGTGGTACGTGGAATTGTATCCCAAGTACATACCGTACTACCGTCCATTCAAAATCGGCTACGGAATTTATGTTTGGGTTTCCATCCGATATACCACAAGAAATAATACTCAAATGTTATCACGACATTAGTATATGAATTGTAATATATTAAACACATTGTATTCATACATGTGGGGATAGCTACTAGGAAAACTATGTATGAAATCTAATGAAAAATGACTCAGTTCAGTGGGTGCCCGTTCGCGTAGCGTTTGAAAACGCGTTCGAACGGTAAACAGAAGGTTCGCGTTCGTGTAGCGTTCGAGAACGCATTCGAACGGAACCAGACCTGATGCATGATAAGACTAAGAAAGTGCGTGTGCGTTCACGTAGCGTTCGAGAACGCGTTCGAACGGTAAACAGAAGGTTCGCCTTCATGTAGCGTTCGAGAACGCGTTCGAACGGAACCGGACCTGATGCATTATAAGACTAATAAAGTGCATGTTCGTTCGCGTAGCGTTCGAGAACACGTTCGAACGGTAAATAGAAGGTTCGCGTTCGTGTAACGTTTGAGAACGCGTTCGAACGGAACCAGACCTGATGCATGCAACATAAAGAATAAAGACAACAATGTCAAGCTCAGTATGTTCGATTAAACGTATCTTGCTGCCTACTTATGTAGCTGTACTCTAGCGTTGATGCTGCCTACTAGTTGAACCAAACGAAAGTCAAGTTATCAACTTGAGTCTACAAGAGCCATTGGGGAAGTACCCAATCATTTGGACCCGATGAAAGTCAGTATATCAGTCATACGACATGTGCCCTCCATATCTACAAGTTGACTCGAAATGAGTCTATAGGGGATGTCCCCAGTCGACTGGACTTGATGAGTCTAGGAGGATATGAGTCATACGACATGTGTAATCCATGTCTTCAAGTTGACTTGAAATGAGTCTATGGGGGATGTCCCCGGTCGACTGGACTTGATGAGTCCAGGAAGATATGAGTCATACGACATGTGTAATCCATGTCTACAAGTTGACTCGAAATGAGTCTATGGGGGATGTCCCCAGTCGACTGGACTTGATGAGGCCAGGAAGGTATTAGTCATACGACATGTGTAATCCATGTCTACAACTTGACTTGATGTGAGTCTATGGGGGATGTCCCCGGTCGACTGGACTTGATGAGTCCAGGAAGATATGATTCATACGACATGTGTAATCCATGTCTACAACTTGACTCGATATGGATCTATGGGGGATGTCCTCGGTCGACTGGACTTGACGAGTCCAGGAGGATATTAGGCATACGACATGTGTAATCCATGTCTACAACTTGACTCGACACGCATCTATGGGGGATGTCCCCGGTCGTCTGGACTTGATAAGTCCAGGAAGATATAATTCATACGACATGTGTAATCCATGTCTACAACTTGACTCGATGTGAGTCTATGGGGGATGTCCCCGGTCGACTGGACTTGACGAGTCCAGGAGGATATGAGTCATACGACATGTGTAATCCATGTCTACAACTTGACTCGATGTGAGTCTATGGGGGATGTCCCCGGTCGACTGGACTTGATGAGTCCAGGAGGATATGAGTCATACGACATGTGTAATCCATGTCTTCAAGTTGACTTGAAATGAGTCTATGGGGGATGTCCCCGGTCGACTGGACTTGATGAGTCCAGGAGGATATTAGGCATACGACATGTGTAATCCATGTCTACAACTTGACTCGACATGAGTCTATGGGGGATGTCCCCGGTCGACTGGACTTGATGAGTCCAGGAAGATATGAGTCATACGACATGTGTAATCCATGTCTACAAGTTGACTCGAAATGAGTCTATGGGGGATGTCCCCGGTCGACTGGACTTGACGAGTCCAGGAGGATATTAGGCATACGACATGTGTAATCCATGTCTACAACTTGACTCGACACGTATCTATGGGGGATGTCCCCGGTCGTCTGGACTTGATAAGTCCAGGAAGATATAATTCATACGACATGTGTAATCCATGTCTACAACTTGACTCGATGTGAGTCTATGGGGGATGTCCCCGGTCGACTGGACTTGACGAGTCCAGGAGGATATGAGTCATACGACATGTGTAATCCATGTCTACAACTTGACTCGATGTGAGTCTATGGGGGATGTCCCCGGTCGACTGGACTTGATGAGTCCAGGAGGATATGAGTCATACGACATGTGTAATCCATGTCTACAAGTTGACTCGAAATGAGTCTATAGGGGATGTCCCCGGTCGACTGGACTTGATGAGTCCAGGAGGATATTAGGCATACGACATGTGTAATCCATGTCTACAACTTGACTCGACACGCATCTATGGGGGATGTCCCCGGTCGTCTGGACTTGATAAGTCCAGGAAGACATAAATCATATGACAGTGAGTCTTCATTGTCGTCTTTTTTCATTCTGACGCTTGTGAAATTCTTTTTATTGAGTGGATTTCTCTTTTGGATCTTTTGTCAAACGACATCGAGTATTTTGTATTCCTGTCTACGCTTGTTATGACAAAATGATTTCAGCCTAAACTATGAGCTTTCCAAAAACGGGCCCAAGTTGTAGGCCCAAACCAAGCTCAATTTAGACCAATCAAAGCAATTAGGCCCTCCCCCATCCTTATAACTCAGTCCTTAGAGCTGGTCGTCTCCTCACCATTCTTTGTCGAGTAGAACTCGAGCAAGCCAGCAAGTTTGAATACATTCGAATAAGGAATTAGAAACCTTACGCGCTACTTATAAGATGGAGAGTGCTAGAAATCAGAACTTTAAAAAGAATTAAGTTTGATTTGGGGTACTCTGGAAATGAGTCAAGTGAAACTCAGGTGCACGATAGATCAGCCTCTTCAACATTTCTTATTCGACAATCAGAGTCTTATGAAGCACACGAGGCTGCTCCAGCCCGCAATAGCTTGTGCAATTTTTTTTATTTTTTGAGTGGACCATCTTATTGGGCAGCAGACGACCACACACGACAAGGTGACCACGTGAAAGAAAATGTGAAGCTCACAAAGCTCCATGGCCCGAGATGAACCTGTGCAACTTTGAAAAGTTGCGCCAAAGTTATGCTGCTCACGTGAAATTGACTAAAGCTTTGCAAAATCGGTCGCATGTAAACAGCAATAAAAAAAAGTAGCCTTGCATTTATGGCCCATTTGCCCAAATTTGAAGTAAAGACAAAGCCCATGCCCCAATATAGAAACATGTTAGGTCACAGCTCCTGTCATGCGTAGAAGACACAGACGCCTGCCCACTTTCAAGATGAAGCGTGAGTTGCAAAAATCGAGAAAGCAAGCCCATCATGGGGCAGTTGATTTCATTTTATCCCAACTTTGGTTTGCTTTTGAGGTTCCTTTTGTCGAGTGAATTTCATTCATTATTCATATGGAGCTTGATGGGGATTGGATTCAGGTAGGTCGACTGGAGAGGATTCACATTTCGGGATGCACGCATATGGGTTGCAGGATATTCCTATTGCTTGATCCATGCTTGTCGGCTGGACGCATCATGTTGGTTGGGCGCATTCACATTGGCTGGACCAAGGACAGGTCCCAAGGTCAAAGATAAGTAAAGAGAATGGAAGATACCATTCCTTTGCTAATAATGGTTCATTTTGAAGCACATTAAGGAGACAGTCTTCATCCAAGAAATGAAACACAAAGAAAACCTATGGGAAATGAAATTGTTTTCTAATCTATAGATATTTGGCGTGTTGTACGACTCCACTTGTGTATTCTGCTCCCATGTAGAATCGCACAAGCATTTATTTTGACTGCTTCTTCACCAATATAGTTTGCTTCTGGGGTCTAGGTTGAGTTCAAGCCTAAGGTTTCCTCGGGTCCTCCTATCTGATGTGGTTGTTTGGAGCTACAAAATGTCACATTGAACAAAATAACAGCTGCCACGCAGCAAAGAAAGCTATGCTCAAACTGCCAAGCATCTCTATTCGACACATGGCGCATAAAAACATGTAGATCAACCAGCCTATGCCTAATTAGTGGTCCCACACTCATGAAGCCTCACTTAAATTGCCACACGATCAATGCAGAAATCTTGAATCTCATGTGAAATGGTCGAATACGGGAAGCCCAGAACAAGTTCGTTCGAATGCCCTTCGATTTCTAGTCGTCCGCTGTAGATGGTTGTCTCTACTGTGGATCGAAGTTTGCTCACGGATTGGGTTTCACGTCATTGTGCGTAAGATTAGGGATGTGCGTCGTCTCCTTGTTTGGGTTTGGCTCGATTGGTTTGCTTCCACTTAGTTTCAGTTTATTTATCAATCTCAGGAGTACTAGTTTTTCATTTTTGGTGCTTGAGGGTCTAATTGGGCATTGTGGGGTTTGTATTGGCTGGGTTTGAATGAGATGATGTAATGAGCGATGTGGGACTCATTGCTCCTATTTTTCAATCTGTTGATGGTGTATCTGATATTGTGGGCTGTCGTTGTAGCCAATTCTTAGGCAATATAAGTTAATTGGTGTTCTTTGGGCTGACTGGTGATCGGTTTTCTTTACTGAAAATGGGCTGAGTCCTTGTTTTTGGTCGATTGGATATATCATGGACATGTTCCACGCATCAGAGATTGTTCAATCGAAAGTAGAAAATGGAAGTTTGCATTTTGGGAGCTTGAGTTTTTCTTTTTTTTTTTAGACGTGGCTTCACTCCTTTTGCTCGGGCAGTGATGTGGAGCCCATGTGAAGTGGAACTTAATTGGGTGTTTGGACAGTTTTTGCACATGGTGTGGTGCATTTAGTTTGGATGTTAATGTTTGGCGATTGTATACGGCTTTTCACGTGTGGTTTTCCAGTAGCTCATGCACAGCTTATAGGTTACGCGTGGTTGAATGCTCCATTCATGATCAATGAACGTAGACTGGACACACCTCCATGGACACAACTCCTTGCACATGCAAATTTTTGTTGCATGTTTCATTCATATTTTCTTTCTTGTGTAGGATGCCAATTAGCTCAGGTAGTGTGCCACTATACCTTACGTAGGTACATAAGAGTTTACAGCCGACTGGACCTAATGAAGGTCCAAGAAAGTCTTCACTCCTCCATACCATATGAAGGTATACGGGGAGTCTACAGTCAACTAGGCCTGACCCACGAGACAACGGTTGAATGAACCGGATAAAGACCCACTTGGGAATTCACTCACTCCGTTAGATAAAGGTTTCTGAGAGTCTACAAGACCAATATAAAGGTCTGGACCTGTTGAAAATTCATGAGTATGGTCGAACGGACTCGATGAAAGTCCATCATGGTCCCCACTCCTCACTCCATATTAGAGGTCGACTTGACCTGATTAAGACTTATGATATTCTTCTTTCTACTATCTATGATTAAGGTTTTCCTATGTAGTTTGAAGCTAATGATGATTCTTACACTTCATATAGAAAATAGGAAATAATCATTTCATGTCGACTGGAGGGGATGACTAACCTTTCGTGTGGTCTAGAGGAGATGCCAATCCTTTCGTGTAGTCTGAAGGAGATCGAGATTCATCCATGTCGTTTCTTGGTTGATTAGGTATGATGAAGGATTATGAGGGTATTCTCTTGACGACTGGTGGAAGTGTGTAGAATGATCCAAGTGTTCATTCGCTGGTAGTCTGGCACCGGGTAGGATAGAGAGAATCACTCTTTTGAACTCTTGTATTTCCTTTCACATGGAGGAGGTGACTTATTGTGATCGGTCGGTTGGAGAAATATGGCTTCTTTTTTGGTGATTTTGTGAATAGTCGTTTGATGGTAGATTTTCACTTGCCACATTGTTGAATGTTTTTAGGAGATCGGATCTGATGATGGGATTGTTGGGGTGACCCGTAGTCTCAGGCCTTTCGGAGGTTGAAAAGATGTGCTCCAATGTCTGTAATTATTCTTGGAGGATGGCTGATTAAGTGATCATGAGATCTAGTGTTTGCTTGTTGCGTTATGCATACGAGTAGGGGAAGGAAATGAATTGCCAAGGGCCCCACGGTGGGCGCCAAATTGTAGGCGCTGGTTTTCGCCCGAGGCCTACAATCGAGATTTCGTGAGGATGGGGCACTGGCGATCCTGCAAAACAAATATGTAGAGTGAACGGGAGTTCTGCCCACCGGTGTGGTGGGTGCCGGGGGCACTCCGACGCTCAAGTCAGTAGTGAAGACGAGCTGTAAGTAATGGAGTAGCAAGGCTAGAGAGTACCTTGATCCCCATGTCATGCCGTGAGGGCGGTAGGATGGTCATCCCCCTTCTCTCCCCTCTCTCTCCTCCATTCTGGAGAGAATCTTCTTTCTTATATACCTATCTGAGGGTGTGCACTTGATTACTCGTCCGTTGAGTCTTGGTAACGGTCGACTTTATGAGGGATATTCACTGCATTTGCCCGTTGTAGGCTGGAAACTGTTGAATTTATGAATGGTGTTTATGAACTTAGGCGTTACGTGGGCCGGCCTCTGGATGGTCCTTCGGTTATGGGTGTTGATGTTCATCGGGCCTGGGCCGACATTATGTCTTTGGGGTTTGATTAGGAGGCTTCAGGGGTGCGTCCAGTATTGGGTCTGAAGTAAAATGACGAAACTACCCCTGGACCAAATTTGGCCCAAACAAAAGCTACACACATGTTGATGTCGAATGGGATGCACATCATGTTAGGGTTGGTGCTCTAAGCGCCAATTATATTATGTATTTCCTTGTAAATACTTATGTAACATTTTATTATGAATAAAATGAACAGTTTCTTTTATATAACTTCTTCTTTAATATGGTAAAGAAGTAACCGACCTTAGAATGATTAGTTATGATACTGTTACAAAAGCGTCGCAACTGACATTGAGTTATATCATGACGTTGTCATTCTTAGAATGTTCCCGGTCAAGGTTTACACTATTTGGTCAGTAAAGTAAACTCGTTGAGACTGATACATGTCGTATATTAGAATCTTGGATTCCAATGGTTTCTCAGTGAATTATGAGTCTTGGAGACTCGTATAGACATGTAGGTGTTTATAGCGGATAAACACTAAACGACTCACCGAAGATTCTTAATGGATGGTACACCAATGTCAATAAAAATCTTCTCGGGTTGAGTGAGCATAGTGATTCTTTAACTTGAGATACCATTGTGGATATCTGAGTTATCCTCCACACTTAGATGACAGTCACGTCACCGATCTATTTAGATCAAACCTCTGCATGTTCGTTGGGTGTGGACTGATGCTCAGGATATCCTGTGTGTATCAAGATAGGATCTGTCAGCTCTGTGTACATAGCATAGGTATTCAATATGAAATTAGCAATCTGTTAAATCCATGGGCCTGTGGTACACTGTAGAAATTAGTTCTAAGTGTTTTTTGAGAGATTGCTAATAGAAACGTCGACGTGATTACATCTATAGAGATTTGACGTTTGTATATATATCTCTGGATTAATCCGGATACCTGTGACGGAGGGATTATACGTATGCAGTGACCTCGACCTGTATGATTCAGAGAGTTTATCCGTGTTCGTCATAATTTACGGGTGGGTGAATTATGGACACGAAATTTGATTTCGTGACGGATATATCTGAATCTAGAGAGTCTCATTAATGAAATATACTCGTAGAGAACTAGAGCAACTGTTATGAATAATACTGATTATTTATAACTCGTTTAACGGTTAAACGAAAAATACATGCAATCGAGACATAACGGTCATTTCCGAATTAATGTGTAATTGTATTTAATATTTGATATTATTAAATACACATTAATTAAATATCAATTTGTGATATTTAAACTTATATCATTAATATATGTATTTGAGATATTTAATGTAAATATGATACATATATTTAAGATATTTATATTAATTAATTATTTAATTGTTAAATAATTAAATTAATTTATAAAATAAATATCTTTAAGTAATGATTTCAACTTTTTTAAAGTTGGAAATGACATGGTTTCATTGGAACACATTTTATTCACTTTATAAAAGATAATATGTCATCTTTAATGTTGTAAAATGTGGACTAATTAAAACTGAACAAAATTAAAGAATTGTTTTTTAATTTCTTGTTGCAATAATCGGCCATATGAGAAAAATAAACAAAATGGTTTTGTTTCATTTTTTCTAACACTTACACAAGTTCAACGAAAATTACAAAAGAGAGTTGAGAGCTTTTGTTGAAAAAGAAAAGGAAAATCAAAGCAAAATTAGATTTTGTAAGCAATTTCATTTCTTCTTCTACATGAAAATTGTTTCATTTTTTCTTAACTTCAATTGTGTTGTTAAGATCATGTCTCTACTCTTTTAGTTTGTAATTAAATTTTTTGGAAGCTTGTTGGATGAGTTCATGCATGTATAATTAATTTATTTGCTTATTAGTGTAATTAAGCTTAATAAATTAATTAAAAAATTAAAGTTGACATTCTAGAGTTAATTAGCTATTCATAATTAACCTAGAATTGTTTTTGATTAATTTCATGATAGTGAGACTTGATTGGTGTGGTAATTAGATTACTAAAGTATTGAATTTTGTCAATTTAATGTAAATTACCCAATTTGAGTAATTTGTGAAATTATGGTTCTTAACCCATTCAAATTTTGGGGCTTTTCATATATATGATATAATTTGATGTATGTCAAACTTGGGATTGATTGGATTTGATCTTGATGTGTTTTGAACAAATTGCGCCAAATTACAATTAATTAAAAATCTGGGTAGATTCTGTAATTCTGGAAAATTATGGGCACTTTCGAAAATTCGGGAAAGTTTTTGGATTTGAGTTGCAAATTGAAAAAATTATTTTGGAATTGATTTGGAATCAATTAAATATGTAATTGACATAATTAAGCAACAAAATAATTAATTTGTAAAACTTGGGGGTAATTTGGTAATTAAAAGAAATATGATTTCTTGGGTTAAAATTTCATATTTTAAGTATTGGTTAATTAAATAAATAAGTTTATTTAATTGTTCCAAGAAAAATTTTTGAAATCGGAAAAATTCGTTTTCCGGGCTCCGCTGCGCCAACCCGTAATTCCTTATAAAATCCCAACACATCAAACCTCAAGCTATACACGCGTCTGGGATCCAAAACAAGTCCCAAGCTATACACATGTAGATGTCGAATGGGATTCATATCAAACCTTAAGCTATACACGCGTTTGGGATCCACAACAAGTCTCAAGCTACACACATGTAGATGTCGAATGGGATGCACATCAAACCTCAAGCTATACACGCGTCTTAGATCCACAACAAGTCACAAGCTACACATATGTAGATGTCGAATAGGATTCACATCAAACCTCAAGCTATACACGCATTTGGGATCCACAACAAGTCCCAAGCTACACACATATAGATGTCGAATGAAACGCACATCAAGCCCCAAGCCATACACGGCTGGGATCCACAACAAGTATCAAGCTACACACATGTAGATATCGAATGGGACGCACATCAAGCCCCAAGCCATACACGTCTAAAATCCACAACAAGTCTCAATCTACACACATGTAGATGTCGAATGGGATGCATATCAAGCCCCAAGCCATACACGCATCTAGGATCCACAACAAGTCCCAAGCTACATACATGTAGATTTCGAATGGGATGCACATCAAACCTCAAGCTATACACGCATCTGGGATCCGCAACAAGTCCCAAGCTGTTGGGGTCAAATCAGAGGTGGCGCAGCGGAAGGAGCGCGGTTGGGGCGAAATCGTAGTTTAAAATTTTTTTAAACTTACGAATAAATTATTCAATATCAAATATTAATAATTTATTCATATTTCACCTAAAAATATTTATTCGATATCAAATAATGACATAAATAATATAGAAACACCGCGAAACTTTTACGAAAATGTTTTTCCGTAAAATATCATAAAATGCGTTTCCGGCTGAACCGACCGACCAATGCTCATGGGGACTACCCACGTCAGCCCCTAAAAGATTTGGACAGTACGTAGGTGTTGGAAAATAATTACCAAGCCCCAAGATCAACAAGAACAAGCAAAATATATAAATACATGAATGAATTAATTGAAGTATGGCGGAATCATACTCACAATAAATGAAAATGGATGCTAAGATGATGCGAAATTCCTCCCTTGTGCAGTGAAGCTCTCGGTCAAGAAGAAAAGAGGGACTCCAAGTCGAGTTTGATCCTTCCAAGCTCAAGGATTAGTTTCCCATATCACCTATGTATGATCCCTTGAAGGTGCTAGCCTTTGTTGTGGATTTTGAATGCACAACTTCTTCAAATCTTGCCACAAAAATTGAAGAAATGGAGAGCCCAAAACTGCATGTAGTTTCGGCAATGTGAGAGAGGAGAGTTAAATGATTTTTGTTACAAAAAATCAATTTATATTTATGCCATAATATTTATTAAATTAATAATAAACTTATGACACAAATCATGCAATGGCTTAGAGTGTCAAACACTCAATTTCCATGCAAAACCATTGAGTGCATTGTACACTATCTCCATGCAATGCATTAGAATTAAATAATGCATAATATGACATGTGTCATGTGGGCCCCACACGTTTCCAAATGAAAGTGGGCCCACGTGCACTCACGCGTTCGGGTTCGATATTTCCGAAATACCGAACTTACGTCGCGACGTTAATTAAATCGAATTTAAATAAATAATTACGCCTAGCGAAATATTATTTACGTCGCTAACGAATTAATTCTAAATTAACTCGTTTGCCCGAATTAAAATCTAATTTTAATTTCGCGTCGAAATCGAATTTCGATTATTATATCGAATATAATATTTTTACGATTAATTCCAAATTAATCGTTCTCTCTCTTTGTATAGTACTTTATCCAAGATAAAGTCTCTCCGTAATTAATCCAAGATTAATCGAGTTTGAATCATACGTCATTGGTGAATCTTCGGGAAGCGACCCAAGAGATCTCTGGATATGTTGGCAGTAAATACGGCCGTCAGATTATCTGAATACGTACGTACCAAGTACTACGTTTTACCGATTTACAAGACAAGGTTAGCCTCTAGCAAAACGCCATGCCTACCCAATTCTCCAGAAATATTCTTATTGGAATATAAGATCTATAACAGGCGTAGTATACCGTAGTATAGTGTATATCGAACCAGTATCGGATGATCACATGAAAGGCCTGGGGCTGGATATGTGTCTGCCCCGTACGATACACATATCGGACATCAAGCAACCAGTCTCTTTGAATCGGATAATCCTGACCTAGTCATATTATCCCGATGGTTGCAACCATTATAGAGTACTAGTTCTGTATCCCTCGCCTCGATCATCATCTCCATATGTCTGAAGTGATACTTCCATCTTGACATCACACCCAATACACTACGATTCTCGATAAATCCAGAAGAGGTGTACACAGAACCCGTTAAAGCCCTGGACCACCAAAACTAAAGTTTACCGATTGTCGTAAGTACTAGCGATGCAAGTCTCAGGTTAAGATCA
The DNA here is from genome assembly GCA_019454045.1 of Zanthoxylum bungeanum. Classification (NCBI taxonomy): domain Eukaryota; kingdom Viridiplantae; phylum Streptophyta; class Magnoliopsida; order Sapindales; family Rutaceae; genus Zanthoxylum; species Zanthoxylum bungeanum. The sequence goes on from SKCR01035176.1 coordinate 53,751, forward strand.
TATGCACCTACCCTGAAGCGGACTCCCATAGACACGCAGACATACTACCAATGGGATTCCGCGGGGTCTATCCAGAGCGAAGCTGTTTTCCGTACCATCGGTAAAACACAACCTCCTACCGCACTTGCATAAGTATCCTATACTTAATATATGAGAACTATGCCGTTGTGCCCTCACAACATGCACAAGTGCAGTACTAGTCTATTCCGCATTATCGATGTCCAATCTCGATAATACTACGACTAGGGATATTTAATGATTAAACCTTTATGGATTGATACCGTCTCATATCATCACAATCCGGAACTAATCATAGGGACTCTTACCATTTATATCAAAGTAAATAAATTACAAAACGGTAAAAGGCAATTTCATTACTACATAGTTAATTTTGTACAATAATACAATATCATTTACAAAATAGTGACGCTATGGGTCATAACTGTCTAACAGTAGGCTGCCTGAACAGTGACCAATTCGCTGTTTGGGCTGCTGTTACCTGATAACTCCGTTTTTCACTCTTCACACGTTTTCACATATTTTCACTCCGAAATAATTTCCGATAAATTTTTTTATTGGGCAATTAAAATAAACTAATTTATTCTAATTACTCAATAAATAAAAACTGAATTTTTATCAGAAAAATCATATTTATCATTAATTGCAATAAGACCTTAAAAGTTTACAATTTAATCATTTTAATTTTTAAATATGTCAATTACATATTTAATTGATTCCAAATCAATCCCAAAATAATTTTTACAATTTTGCAACAAAACCAGAAACTTTTTCAGATTTGCGCAAACTGCCCAGTAATTTTCCAGAATTACGAAAACAGCCCAGAACTTTTATTAATTGTAATTTGGACCAATTTGTTCAAAACACATCAAGATCAAATCCAATCAATCCCAAATTTGACACACATCAAATATACATAAAATTATAACATATATATAAAAGCCCCAAAATTTGAGTGGGTTAAGAACCATAATTTCTTAAATTACTCAAATTTGGCAATTAACATTAAATTGATAAAATTCAATACTTTAATCTTCAAATTGCCACACCAATTAAATCTCACCATCATGAAATTAATCAAGAACAATTCTAGGCTAATTATGAATGGCTAATTAACTCTAGAATGGCAACTTAATTTTCTAATTAATTTTTTAAGCTTAATTACACTAATAAGCTCTATAAATTAATTATACATGCAAACATCTTTCCAACAAGTCTCAAACAAATTTAATTACTTACTTAAAGAGTAGAGAAAAATCTAAGCAACACATGTTGAAGCTTAGAAACATGGAAATATTTTTCTAGTTGAAGAAAGTTGGAAAATACTTACAAATCAAAATTTCCATAAGCTTTTTCCTTTGTTCTTCAAGCTTTTTCTCTCAAACCCTCCTTTGTAATTTATTTTGTAACTTGTTGTTCTTAGAAAGAAAATGAATTAAAATATCTTATATATTTTTTCAAAGTGGCGTGAATGGCAAAAAACATACAAGATTTTTAATTTCAATTTCATTTTAATTTCATTTATTAGTTACTTGTTCAAAATGATAACCTTTACCATAAAGTAATTAAACAAGTGTTACCAATCAAATGATGCCATTTCCTAACAATAATCATGGTAAAAGATATTTATAAAACAATTACTTTATTATTTAACATTTAAATAATTAAATAATTAAATACAAATATCTTAAATATATGTATCATATTTACATTAAATATCTCAAATACATATATTAATGATATATGTCAAATATCATAATTTGACAATTAATTAATGTGTATTTAATAATATCAAATATTAAATACAAATACACATTAATTAGAAAATGACCATTAGGTCATGATCGCATGTATTTTTCGTTTAACCATTAAACGAGTTATAAATAATCAGTATTATTCATAACAGTTGCCCTAGTCCTCTACGAGTATATTTCATTAGTGAGACTCTCTAGATTCAGGCATGTCCGTCACGAAATCCAATTTCGTGTCCATAATTCACCCACCCATAAATTATGACGACCACGGATAAACTCGCTGAATCATACAGGTCGAGGTCACTGCATACGTTGACCGGTGCTTACACACGCGTATAACGCAAGCGCACGTATCGTTCAAGTAGTATAAAAAGTATCGATCCCACGAAGACTTAATACCTAAGCTATTAATTTTATGAGGTCAAATGATTACTAGTATCTAACAGATTGTTTGATTGATTTGAAATTGTGACGATTCTAAATTTAAAAACAAGTAAATAAAATTATTTGAAAGTAGGTTTTGAGAAAATTCAATATTAAAAACTATCTAGGGTTGTGAATCTTTCCAATATTATTTAAAGATGAAGTGGTTATCTTATAGTTGGGTATATATTGATTTATTAACCTGGAACACTAAATTATGTGAAAGCCTCTGTCGATGGTCAGACACAAATACCCAGTTTAACTCAATTGAACCATATGTCTATGTCAACCAAATTATCTGGATTCATTAAGTTTAAGTTCCAATTATGGCTACCCTCGTCCGACAGGTATATGTCTATCATGTAAGGAAATCTATTAAAGGGTTATCTATCCTCAAGGAAGATCGTGGGCTATTGAGTCTAAGGTCTCAAACTTAAAATCCCTATGTCTAGTTCATTTTAAGTTTACCTAATCAATTTTATTAATGGCCAGTTAATAAAAAGCATTAATAAGACTCAATAAATAAATCTTTATATTACCCAAACTATAATCTAACTCTTATAAACCGGTGATATTGAAATTCATCACAACCTTAAATAACTAACTTAGTTATGACACATGGTTAGGGCTAGTAAAAACTTAAAAGTAAAAGCCATAAAGTAAAAATGCGAAATAGTAAATGCGGTAAAGTAAATACTGAAAAGTAAATTACAATAAAATAAAATGCTAAGGTAAAAGGAATTACTTTTACTATTCACTATTTTAGATATCTACCATAAAATAATATATAAACTTGTGATAATATTACCAACCAGCCATATAGTCGGTAACCTGATTAATTCAAATTAAGTCCGACCAACCATAAAGGCGGTATGATTTGTCCATGAACCTGCCATATAGGCGGTAAGAAAATTTAATTACCAACCAGCCATATAGGCGGTATCCTTGATTAGTCAGGTTTAAACCAATTTAAATTTAATAGCCAACCGACCAATATGGCGGTATCGTTATTAAGTCAAATTTTAAAAAGTAAATATATTATATTTAAGGGAGATTAATCTAAATAGTAACAGTAAAAGAATTACATTTCACCTTAGCAAGGAGAAGTTACCTCATCATGGTTGAATAGTAAAATTAAAACAGTAAAAACAAGATAAATTACTATTACTATTACAAAAAGTAATTACTATTACAGAATGTAATTAAAATATAATTACAAAACTTAAATTAAAAGAAACTAAAGAGAGAAACTCCTTATTTACATCAAAGAAATGAGAGAGAATGGTACATCTAAAATTGAAAATTTTGTGTCTGGCGTCGCGACGCCAAATTCCTTCTTGCGTCGTGACGCTGGCTCTGTTGACTTGGTCCACGCGGTTTGACTTTGATCGTTGATGCGGATTTCGTCGGCCCAATAAGAATTCAACACGTGGCACGCGATAGATTCGGTTCAATGAGAAGATGACACGTGGCAGAAGAAGATTCACCGATGATTCGGTCCAATGAGAAGATGACATGTGTCACGCAGAGAGTCGGAACCATAGGCTTGTGACACGTGTCCCGGCGCATGTTAGCGGATCCTCTGTGATGGTGACACGTGGCACGGCGCACGTTAGCAAAGTCAAACTTCTCAAATTCTAACCCGTTGACCCGGCGTACATTAGCAGCTTTGGTGCATGTTAGGTGTCGCGACGCCAAGGTCTTGCGCGTCGCGACGCGAATAAATTACCAAAATGCCCTTTTTCTAATTTTCACTGTTTTGGTCCAAATCACCTCCAAAATGTCCTGAAACTTTATTTATCTACAAAATAACAAAAAACACATCAAAATATTCACAAAACTCAAGAAACTATACAAACTTTTAGGTTAAATAAGTGGGAAATAGTGATAGATTTATCACTCATAATACGTATAATCCCTCCGTCACAGGTATCCGGATTATCATTTCTTGATACACATAGGATATCATGAGCATGAGTCAACACCCAACGAATAGACGGAGGTCTGATCTAAATTGATCGGTGACGTGACTGCCATCTAAGTGTGGAGGATAACTCATATATCCACAGTGGTATCTCAAGTCAAAATATCACTATGCTACTCAACCCGAGAAGATTCCTATTGACGTTGGTGTACCATCTATTAGGAAATCTTCGGTGAGTCGTTCAATGTTTATCAAATAAACACCTACACGTCTATACGAGTCTCCCAAGACTCATGGTTCATTGGGATAAACCATCGGACCAAGTCCGATATACGACTGTACTGGTCTCAACAGATTTTACTAACCGACCTGTGTCAGTAAATCTTGACCAGGAACTTAATTTAAGGATATACAACTTATAGTGACACTTCCCAATGTCAATTAGAAGCCCTGTTTTAACTGCGCACTATGTTGTAAATCATGAGGTCTTTGTCTAATATATATACATATCATTAAACCAGATTTAGTTTCAATCTAATCGAAATTAGATCAAATCGTATATAAAAGACAAGAGGTGCTACCATTTATATTGGTAATATTATGGAAAAAGGTATTGCTCGTATTCATGAATCAGACATAAATACGATCTGGATTGGCGCTCTGAGCACCAACCCTAACAATTTCTCCTACTTGCTCTAGTGCCAATCCATGGTATCATATACACATCCCAATGTGTATCACATATTCATGGCCTCAAGAACTCACCTATCGCTCAAGAGATAGGTAAAACAAGTAAGCCCACTATGATATATTGATTTTGTCCAACAAACACAATCATTTTCCTTAACAAGCACCATTCATATTTTGTAGAAACTAAGTTCTACATCAATATGACTCAGATGCCATATCAACATTGTGCTTCAGCTACTAAGTTGTCTAAGTTTTTACGGATCAAATCCAAAATACTATGTAGACAACCGCAAACACAATACTAATAACAAACTTCTAATCTACGAGGTCACTGTGTTACTTCATAAGTCAATACTTCATAAGTTGCAACTATTTCCACTCATACAGTAGAATCATCTGTGACACTCTCACTGCATCTTTTCTTACTCTTTATGACGTAGACTGTCTAACGTCATAATTAGACTCAAAACTAATCTGACCCTAATGGTTGCGGATTCATTCTCCATTAATTAGAAACTCATTATTAATATCTCAAAGATAATAAAGAATATGTTTCATGACCCATCTTATGGTCTAGAGGATATCAAAATAACTCGTAACAATTACGATTAAATTGATATCTTAATCGCACTCAATATAGTATTCATTATACCATCATCCTATGATGCATAAGATTGATTAGACATTCTAATCAATATTTCTTTCGGAAAAGGAATAATATTTTACTAAAGTTGAATATTATACATAAGACACACACTAACTGTCAAAAATTATACTAACTGTCACACAGATAGTCTTGTTGCATCCAAGAGTATCTCACAAGTCTCTTAGTTTTATATCTTTATAAAACTTTATATCAAATATAATTGAGACCACTCTCACTGCTTTCATGGAGAAAATAAGACTGAGGTAAACCTTTTTACCTCATAAATATCTCATTATTACATTAATAATGACAATGTCATTATGATGTAAAATATTAGAAAGAAATTTGTACGCTCCCACTAACCCTTCTATCCCATATGTATTCTCTATACTTTGATAAAATCAGACATCTGACTGATATCAAAATTAGAAAACACAACTTTCCAGAAAGCTCATCCAAGTCTACAATAGGCTCTATAAGCTAATATATTAAATTGTAATCTTAGCATAATACAAACTCCAGGGCCATTCCAAAATGAATTCTTCAAACTAAGAACTCACAATGGATCTCTTATCTGAAGAAACCATTCAGAAACGCCACTTTGTATTCTTTAGCTAAAATGTACAATTTAATATCATTATTAACCCATAAATCTTAAATTATTCAATCAATAGGACTAGAGATAAGTTTCCTGGGAATCTACAACAGATTGCTGAGTATAACTTTTCTCACTGTCATACTATAAAGGTCAAACCTTTAATAAGCTCACTGTGTTTTTTGCTGCGTAAACCATTTGTACATTTTATGAACGATTCATAATAAAAGATCAATCAAGTTCCAAACTTGATCATAGCAAGCTATGAACAATCTTAGATCAATGGTCTAATGCTAAATTCCGGAATCGATATCAAATATCATTTCCACTATAAGTTATAGGATAATTTTCTTCGATAAGAAAACAAAAAAAAAATCATTAAGTATCAAATAATTTGCTAATGATTCTGACATCCTATAGCACTTATATGGAACTAATTTAAGGGTATTTTCATCTTATTAATTATGTTGTTCCATTTATAGTTTATCACCGTATGCGACTTCAATAAGTCAAGTATTTTCTACAATAGTCAACAACCAATGGTACACACTAAGTAATAAACTATTTTATTACTCGAGATCATAGAAAATATATTCTATCAAATAGAATATAATATTCTATTAAATAAAATAAATGATAAACTTCTACACGTACTCTGAGGCGCAAGTAATATCAATATAACCATTATAAAAATTATACAAAAGATAGATTCAAATCTCAAACTTTTCAAGATTCGAATTTTCTACTTATACATATCATATATGTAACTGTAGAAACAAAAGGAACATTAATTAAAATGATGAATTAGTGTTACTGGAGCATATCCCCAAGAGTATTGAAACTAATTCAGAAACATTCAATATCAAACGAATCAAATCGTTTAAGATTCGATTTCTTCCACTAACCAATTCCATCAATATGGAATCGTGGAAGAATAATATTGATGTAAGAATTATATTCTTCGAATAACCTTAGAACAAATTACCATAAATTCATATGTTTAATCATATCAAACCTCTTTGAACAATTCAAAGACTCCTGATGAATTTTAAAGATATAATTTTTAACACTTCAGATCGAATATCTTTGAACAAGTCAAAATATTCTATCCGTGTTTCATTAGAAACGTGTAACTAAGTCACGACAGTTCATTGACTAAGTTACGAAGTAAAGAAAACTACCTTAAAAAATTTACAATTCATTAAATGACATACATCCAATGTATCATTTTAATAAATTTTCTGGTCCAATGACAGTCATTGGTTAAATGAGATTTAGTCACTTTCCCGAATACAATATTCGTTAAATGGATAATGATATGTGGAGTGATCTCATCAGACCATCCTTCACCATATCCAATACTTAAGTGATGAAATCTCATAAAATAATGTTCTAAGTTATTTACTTAACCGAATATTTTTCTTAATGTTTATCTATTCGTTAATGAGACTACTAGTCATTTTAAAATATGTAATAACTGTTTACAAAGAACCAGTAACTATCAACAGTCGCAAGTTCTGATATCAAATATCGAAACAATCCTTCAACTATATTTTAAATAACTAGACGGGAGATCTGATATCCAATATCTACAGTTGTCGTATTATGATAATCAATATTTTCTATACACAACTATACACATCTTCTTTCTTTAGCTTTATATTACTTTCAAATTATTTTCAATATTTACAAATAATCGAAAAACAAATAGAGTCTGACATGTGACCTCTGAATGTCACTAAAACCAAAAATCGTCATTATTAGATAAACAAATACCTAATGAGGTTTTCTTAATGCCAGTGAAGAATCTCGAGACGTGAACCAATTCATGTCAATCTTTACTGCATAAGAAAATATTCTGTCTAGAAGGATTATATCAATATCTATTCTAATCTAGAACTTATTCTAGAAATCTGCAACCATAATTGAAGTCAAAAAACATATATATAATATGCATGCAGTGGATAAAAGTTTAATTATATCAAACAAATAGAATAAGGAACAACATGAGCGATAATTTACATAATATTACACACCACATAAGTTAAGGATTTTTAACTTAGTAGTGCCTCTACTACTTTACGTAATACCGTAATCCCCAACGAAAACGAGAATTCAATAATTAAATTGAATTCCATAATGGGAAGTGGACCCCATGAATATATTTTGACTCACAGCTTTGGCACGTTCTCGCCTATGTATATTCATTAGGTAGACAACTCATTGTCAATCACACTCACTGTGACTCCTAGGTTCGGTCCTGATCGTTTCTCGTTATGACAGCTTTGGCACGTTCACAAGGAGGCGTATCAAGGTTAAACTTTTCAATGAAAAACTCAAGCTATCGATGTAGTCCTGACAGCTTTGGCACGTTCAGGATTTCCATTTTCACTTGAATGTCTCTTATCATATAAGTTCTACCGGCGCAAATGAATTACCTTCAACTATAACTGCACAGCTTTGGCACGTTACAACCATAGCATCATGAAAACATTTACATCTGTATTGACAAGGCGGACGAAGAAACAAGTATTCCTAATACTAGTCACTTTTGTAAAACCTTATTTAAATCGGGGATTTTCCAACAAAAGATGCTTTAACTTTATTTAATCAAATTAAATAAACACATGCATGTATTTAGTAATGATTAAACTAAACATTGAATTTTAAAGGGCTATTCATATCGGGCGTCCAGGATCAGACTCGCTCTGATACCATTTTGTTGGGGTCAAATCAGAGGTGGCGCAGTGGAAGGAGCGCGGTTCGGGAGAAATCGTAGTTTAAAATTTTTTTAAACTTACGAATAAATTATTCAATATCAAATATTAATAATTCATTCATATTTCACCTAAACATATTTATTCGATATCAAATAACGACATAAATAATATAGAAACACCGCGAAACTTTTACGAAAACGTTTTTCCGCAAAATAGCATAAAACGCGTTTCCGGCCGAACCGACCGTCCAATTCTCATGGGGACTGCCCAGGTCAGCCCCTAAAACATTTGGACAGTACGTAGGCTGCCTGAAAAGTGACCAGTTCGCTGTTTGGGCTGTTGTTACCCGATAACCTGTTTTTCTCACCCGTTTTCATGTATTTTCACTCCGAAATAATTTCCGATAAATATTTTTATTGGGAAATTAAAATAAACTAATTTATTCTAATTACTCAATAAATAAAAACTGAATTTTTATCAGAAAAATCATATTTATCATTAATTGCAATAAGACCTAAAAAGTTTGCAATTTAATCCTTTTAGTTTTTAAATATGTCATTACATATTTAATTGATTCCAAATCAATCCAAAATAATTTTTACAATTTTGCAACAAAACCAGAAACTTTTTCAGATTTGCGCAAACTGCCCAGTAATTTTTCAGAATTACGAAAACAGCCCATAACTTTTTAATTGTAATTTGGCCCAATTTGTTCAAAACACATCAAGATCAAATCCAATCAATCCCAAATTTGACACACATCAAATATACATCAAATTATAACATATATATGAAAAGCCCCAAAATTTGAGTGGGTTAAGAACCCTAATTTCATAAATTACTCAAATTGGGCAATTAACATTAAATTGATAAAATTCAATACTTTAATCTTCAAATTGCCACACCAATTAAATCTCACCATCATGAAATTAATCAAGAACAATTCTAGGCTAATTATGAATGGCTAATTAACTCTAGAATGGCAACTTAATTTTCTAATTAATTTTTTAAGCGTAATTACACTAATAAGCTCTATAAATTAATTATACATGTAAACATCTTTCCAACAAGTCTCAAACCAATTTAATTACTTACTTAAAGAGTAGAGAAAAATCTAAGCACACATGTTGAAGCTTAGAAACATGGAAACATTTTTCTAGTTGAAGAAAGTTGGAAAATACTTACAAAATCAAAATTTCCATAAGCTTTTTCCTTTGTTCTTCAAGATTTTTCTCTCAAACCCTCCTTTGTAATTTATTTTGTAACTTGTTGTTCTTAGAAAGAAAATGAATTAAAATATCTTATATATTTTTTCAAAGTGGCGTGAATGGCAAAAAACATATACAAGATTTAATTTCAATTTCATTTCAATTTCATTTATTAGTTACTTGTTCTAAATGATAACATTTACCATAAGTAATTAAACAAGTGTTACCAATCAAATGATGCCATTTCCTAACAATAATCATGGTAAAAGATATTTATAAAACAATTACTTTAATTATTTAACATTTAATAATTAAATAATTAAATACAAATATCTTAAATATATGTATCATATTTACATTAAATATCTCAAATATACATATATTAATGATATATGTCAAATATCATAATTTGACAATTAATTAATGTGTATTTAATAATATCAAATATTAAATACAAATACACATTAATTAGAAAATGACCATTAGGTCTCGATCGTATGTATTTTTTGTTTAACCATTAAATGAGTTATAAATAATCAGTATTATTCATAACAGTTGCCCTAGTGCTCTACTAGTATATTTCATTAGTGAGACTCTCTAGATTCAGGCATATCCGTTACGAAATCCAATTTCGTGTCATAATTCACCCACCCGTAAATTATGACGACCACCATAAACCCTGCGCTCATACAGGTTGAGGTCACTGCATACGTATAATCCCTCCGTCACAGGTATCCGGATTATCCTTTCTTGATACACACAGGATATCATGAGCATGAGTCAACACCCCAACGAACAGCAGAAGGTCTGATCTAAATAGATCGATGACGTGACTGCCATCTAAGTGTGGAGGATAACTCATATATCCACAATGGTATCTCAAGTCAAAGAATCACTATGCAACTCAACCCGAAAGATTCCTATTGACGTTGGTGTACCATCTATTAGGAAATCTTCGGTGAGTCGTTCAGTGTTTATCAAATAAACACATACACGTCTATACGTCTCCCAAGACTCATGGTTCATTGGGATAACCATCGGACCAAGTCCGATATACGACATGTATGGTCTCAACGAAATTTACTAACCGACCTATGTCAGTAATCTTGACCAGTAACTTAATTTAAGGATATACAACTTATAGTGACACTTCCCAATGTCAATTATAACCTATGTTTTAAATGCGCACTATGTTGTAAATCATGGGGTCTTTGTCTAATATATATACATATCACTAAACCAGATTTAGTTTCAATATAATCAATCTAATCGAAATTAGATCGAATATGTATATAAAAGACAATAGGTGTTACCATTTATATTAGTAATATTATGGAAAAAGGTATTGCTCGTATTCATGAATCGGACATAAATACGATCTGGATTGGCGCTCTGAGCACCAACCCTAACACAAGCTACACACATGTAGATGTCGAATGGGACACACATCAAGCCCTAAGCCATATACGCGTTTGAGATCCACAATAAGTCCCAAGCTACACACATGTAGATGTCGAATGGGGCATAGGCTTCATTCCGAGTCTTCATTTGTGTATGTCGACTGGGATGTCCTAACACCAAATCTCCATACATGCATGTCGATTGGAATGTCTTCACACCAAGTCTCCATATAGTGTCGAGTGGAATGTCTTTACACCAAGTCTTCATTAAAGTATTGTCCATCGGGACATCCTTCTCATGCCAACTCTTCATACACATAGTGTCCACTAGGACATTCTCCTCATGCCAAGTCTTCATACATGTAGTGTTGTCTGTGACATTCTCCTCATGTAAAGTCTCCATATATGTAGTGTTGATTGGGGTGACCATGCCAGATACATTGCTTCGTCGTATGAGATGAGTGGTAGAAAAATGGTTTTATTGGAGGGAAGCGTCTTATTCCTTTCTTAGTCGGCTGGGAGAAGTATGTCGATTGGGCCGGATGATGGTTTATGTTGTCGATTGGAGCAAATGGGTTTCTCCATATGTTGGATTTTTGTGAAGGATAAAATTTTTTTAAGTAACCAATGAATACTTGTTTGGGAAGCTATGATGTCCCCAAGGTGACAATGGGTGGCCTATAGCTCTTTTTTATGGTCTAATTACATCAAGTGACACCTTATTGAGATATATTGCTAGTACATCATTTATTAGGTCGCGTGGGAGGATTCAAGATTCTTTTATTGTGATGGTTGGTGGAGCTTTCTCTCTTATTGTTCCTCTTATCCTCCTCTCACCTGATCTCAATGTGGGGCCAAGTCATTGCTTGATCCATTTTGTAGCATCGAAATTTAGTGAGCTTTTTATACAGTCCACTTTCTGAAAGTAATCCATTTCTAAATGCTTCCACTGCAGTAGGCTGGTGGAGATATGGGATTGTTATCCTCTCTTTATTGAAGCGAGCCACGTAGCTTTGCAAGGACTTTCCTTTTCGTTGTTGGATTGTATTGAGGTCATCTATAGTTTTCTCGAGCTTACAAGAGCTTGCAAAGTGCTCCAAAAACTTATCTGCCAGCTGTTGGTATGACCCAATCAATCTGTATGGGAGATTGATGAACCAAGTGAGGGCTGGGCCTGCCAATGTATCTCCAAATCCTCTGCACATTCCAGCCTCACATTGATATAGAGCCAGACCCGTTGACATCATTTTGTATTTATAATAGATAACATGATCGTCTGGGTCTGTTGATCCATCATACAATTTCATATTTGGAGGCCTAATTTCCTTGGTAGCTCGATAGAAGTGATGGTTTCTAAGAATGGGGTGTCTGAAATTATACCAGCTCGGCTTTTCCTTATTGGTAGCCTAACACCAAGTAGGCTGGATAAAATTTCTTCTTTGAATTCTAACATTTCTTTACGCATGGTGGATGCGATTTGTTGTGCTTGGTCGACTAGAGAAATAGGTTCACTTCTTGGATGGTTTTGGGGGTGGTGGTTTGGTGGCGGATCATCATTTCCCACATCATTGAATGCCCTCAAGAGATTGGATGAGATTGTATGATTGTTGGGATTGTCTGGAGTATCACGTTGTTGGGAAGTTGAGGAGATTTGCTCCAGTTGCTTCTGGAGGGTTGTGGTGGAGCTTCGCATGGCTTGATTCTCTTCTTCTAAGGCGCGTAATCGTTATTGGAGTATGGCCAACTGTGTAGACACATGATATGGTGTATGCTCACTGCTAGAAGCCATGAATGATTGTGTTTTAGGAATGGTAGATTGAGAGATCTTTGCTTGCTATGAATCGCTAATGCCCCACGGTGAGCGCCAAATTGTGGACGCTGGTTTTCATCCGAGGTCCACAATCAAGAATTTATAAGTTGGGGGCACTAGCGATCCTGTAAAACATAGGTAGAATGAGTGAGAGTACTGCCCACCGGTGCGGTGGGTGTCGTAAGTACTCCGACGCTCAAGTTAGTTGTGAAGACGAGCTATAAATAATGGAAGAAAAAGGTCGAAAGTTACCTTGACTTTTGTTGACTGCCACGAGGGCAGTGGCCAATGTTTAGGGACTATGAAGCTTAGAGAGCTCAAGTATGAGAGCTAAGACTTCCATAACCTGTATGTTGAGTTATGCTATCATTTATAGGTTGAAAGAAGTCACTTTATAGCTGTAACATGAGTTGTACTTGTGATGGTGGGACCCGCAACATGCTGACATCTCTCGCGACAGGGCCCACAACGTGCTCAAGACTTCATCTTTCGGCGATGAAGAATATTGTGTTTAGGAAAAGAGGATACAATCGCCAATGTGATGTTTTCCGATATGGATCAGTTCGAAGGTCCAAAAGGCTACCTGCAAGCTTTAATTGGGCATTATCTATCCACAGATTTGAAGTGAAAAGATGGTTTTACCCTTGGGCCCAAATTTGGCCCGTACAATTATCTTCTCAAGGTTTTTGGGAGTGTTTGTTTTGTTCTTCTTCCTCCCACATAGCATTACAAGTTATTGTAGGAAACGACTTTCCTTAGCGCGGCGGAAGTTACTTGTGGTGGTATCGGCTCTGGTATGGATCTTTAAATTTTCTTTACCTTCTCCCTTTGTTTTAGTAGCCGAAATCAATCCTTTGGCGTCCAACGCTTGGATCAACCACTCGATCTTCCGAACTATGACTCGAAACCAACAAACCGAAGTATGGGCTTCACTCACAAAGATTAAAACTCTAAACAATTTAGAGAATTAAGATGTCACAATGGTGTTTGGCTTTTTTGGAATTTCAAACACTCTCACAACACTTGTGAATGTTTGAACTTCTTCTCTCTTTTCTTTCTCACAACACTTGTGTGAATGAATGCAAAAATGTTAACTTTAAGAAGTGATAGAAATGGTAGAGATTATATTCTCTTACACAAGCCAACTAACCTTGTCATTAAGCATCTAATGCTTTCTTGCAATGGCCAACATAAAAATATGAATGTCATACCAAAACATAAGAAATGATAAGTTAAAGACAATGACTTTGTCATTAAGCATCCAATGTTTTCTTTCAATGGCAAACACATAAATGTGGAGGTCATACCAAAGCATAAAAATGGATTAGCTAATGACAAAACTATAAGGTGTATCCAAGCCACCTAATAGACATAATATATTGGAGAGCATGGCAAGCCATATGGCTTTGTCTCCAAGGTAAATAAAAATCACCATCTCAATAATGATTAAATACCTTCGATTATGTTGTAGTAATTATCTCATAATCAAGACTTGATTATCTCATAATCAAAGAATTCTAGAAAATATTAAGTTAAACTAATTTAACATAGTTTTCATTTGTGACAATAAATATTATTAATATCATTAATAATATATAAATATAATGTGAGCATATTATTAGAAAATCTAATTATATTAGGTTTGCTACAGTTAATCGGAGCTAGCACGGGGACCAAATGGACATACGGTTCCAAGCTCCAATAATTCCAAAATATTAATTAAACTTTTTAATCAAATATTATGAATTATTAACTCTGCGTTATTCCACTAAAAACTCGAAGTTAAACTCCCGTTACCGTAGATGAATAAAATAAACTGAACAACTTCGGTGTCCATCGATATAGTCATTACATATGAATATAGCCCTTCACGAATATCTCATAAATAGAGCCGGGTCAAAAGTCCGTTAAACCCCTCTAAATATTTTGTCTCTTAAGCACCATTGATTCTATAATGAACAATTAATTCATAACAATTATGAATATAAATCTTTCTATTCGTAATAGAAAAGTTGAGCGCTCAAATTGTTCAAGTCCCGAATCAACTCTTAAAAGAGAAATTCTTATGCTTCTCGTAAAAATGAGTGAATTCCATATCTATGTAAAATGTTCCCAATTACACACCAAACCATATCCCCAAAATATGTAGTTATTGGCCGGGAATGCAACACCAACCTCACCATATAAATCAAATGACATAGTTTTGTTTGACAATTATGACCCATAGCATCACTATTTGTACAGATCATGGTGTTGTTGTACAAATTAACTATGTGACAAAGGATATTGCTCTCTTATCATTTGTGATTAGATCACCAAGATGTATAAATGATAGGAGGTCCATATGATTAGTTCCTGGATTGAGAATGATATGAGACAGTATCAGTCCACGAAGGATAAATCATTAAATATCCCCAGTCAGAGTATTATCGAGATTGGACATCGATAAATGCGTAAAAGACTAGTATTACACGTGTGCACGTTGTGAGGGCACAATGACACAGTTCTCATATATTTGGGTATAGGATACTCATGCAAGTGTAATATGAGGTTGTGTTTACCGATGGTACGGGAAACAACTTCGCTCTGGATAGACTCCCTCGGAATTCCATTGGTATTTTGACTATGTGTCTATGGAAGTCCGAAATCAAGGTAGGTGTATTTGGTCTTTACCTGAGACTTGCACCGCTAATACTTGCGACAATCAATATGCTTTGGTTTTGGTCTTCCAGGGCTTTAACAGGTTCTGTGTACGACTCTGCTGGGTATATTGAGAATCGTAGTGTGTTGGGTATGATGTCAAGACGGAAGCATCACTTCAGTCATATGGAGATGATGGTCACGTAGGATATGGTACTAGTACTCTTATGTACTGTAGTCATCAGGATAAAATGACAATGTCATGTTTATCCGATTATATAGACTAGTTACCAGACATCCGACATGTTCTTCGTACGGAGAAAACACAATTCCAGCCCCAGGCCAAGCACGTGATCATCTGATACTGGATCGAAATACATAATACTACGTATACTACGCCTGATATAGATCGTTTATTCCCGTAAGCATGTTTCTGGAGAATTGGGTAGGCATGGCGCTTTGCTAGAAGCCAACCTTGTCTTGTAAATCGGTACAAACGTAGTACTAGGTACTTACGTGTTCGGATAGTCCGACGACCCGATTTACTGCCAACATATCCGGGGATCTCATGGGTCACTTCCCGAAGATTCACCGATGACGTATGACTCGAACATTTATTAATCTGGGATTAATTAGATGAGAGAAAATTAATCTGGGAATAATTGCGGAGATATTTTATCTGGGATAAAATATCAATTAAAGAGAGATAACGATTAATTTAGAATTAATCGATAAAATAATATATATTCGATATATTATATGAAATTGGATTTCGACGTGGAATTATAATTAGATTTTAATTCGGGCGAACGAGTTAATTTAGAATTAATTCATTAGCGACGTGAATAGTGATTTCGCTATGCGTAATTATTTAATTGCGTCGCAACGGAAAATTTGTTAATTTGGAATTAGCGAACCCGAGCCCGGGATTGTTTGCGAGCGCTTTTGTATTTCGAATTCGAGTACGGCACGCAAGTCAAATCAAGCGCCAAATTGCTAGTCGCATCAAGCGTCAAATCATGTCACTTTGAGTGATGTGACAATTGATTGATTGATTGATTGATGTAGTGGTTGGCATTTATGGCTTTAATTGTTTGACTTTTGAAAGCCAAAATTGTGTATATGTTTTTAAAAATCAATTACACAAATAACACTCTCTCTCTTTCTTCTCCATCTCTCTCTCTCACGCCCTTTGGGCTGTTCTTGTTCTTCTTCACTGGTTTGCCAAATCCGTGAGCCATAGAGGAAGCAAATGATGATTTTGTTGCAAAATCAAGGTGCTAGCACACTCTGGGAAACATACAAAGGTGATAGGGAACTCACTTCATGAGCTAGGAATCAACACAAGCTTGGAGCTTGCATGGAGGACCACCCATGGCCGATTCTTGGAGGAGGAAAACCAGTCACTGCCGTGAGTATTCCGCAACTCCTTGAATGTATTCACATGTTGTTTTCATTGCTTGAAATGATCTTGGGATTCTTAGAAAATTCCAACAAGTTTGTCATGTAGGAGTTCGTAGTACACTCAGGATTAAGATCAAATCCATATATGACCATCTATTAGATAAAATGAATTTCTTCGGTTAACGGATATTAAAAGAAATTCGTATTTATCTGAGTCCAGTCCTATATGATTTCATCATACAAGGTGCCTCTATTCCCATGTCACTACATTAACGATCCTGGATCAAGGTCGTCATACAAGTATAGAATGGACCGCAGCTATAGATAAACCACAAACAAAATACCCTAATTGTTTGCTCTCTATTGACTATTTAGATTACTAACTTCATACTTAAATCCTCTTGTGAATCAAACATACACTAAGTCTGAAGGTACAATAGTAATCAAGGTAAATAAGACAATTGGACAATATGCGGTATAAATCAAACAACTTTGATCAAATGAATAATGCATTTATTATTATTACAATAATCAATTCTGTTTAAAATACATGAAACTTTAGGACATAAATCCCAACAGTTAAAACCATGTATCAGACTTTGTTGTTTCCTAGGCTATGGTATTCAACACAAAGGGTATCGTTGTTGGGATCATGTGTCAAAGAAACTTCGCATCTCTTGTCATGTTATTTTCTAGGAACACGTTATGTTCTCTTCTCTTTCTAAGTTCACAGTGTAACCTTCAGATCCACATCTACTTTTCACTAACCCATCTATCGAGTTGTTTTCACCTGATACAGGTACTCGTGGTGAGCATACAGATGTCCAACCTTCATCAGCGCATGTTCCTGATGATGCCCCTCATGCAGATACTGCACCAGAGACTATTGGTGACTCATCTCCGCCTTATCTTACTCAAGTAAGAAATCATCCCCCTTACCTTCGAAATTATCATTGTTTATATGCTCTTGTTTCTTTATATAAACCTCAGTCCTATAGGGAGGCTTCTTCTATTCTTCATTGGTAGCAAGCTATGCAAGATGAATTACAGGCATTGACAAAGACTTGTACTTGGGACTTAGTTGATCTTCCTCCTGGGAAAAATCCAGTGGCATGCAAATGAGTTTACATAATCAAAACATGTTCAGATGGATCTATTGAGCATTATAAAACACGTCTTGTTGCTAAAGGATTCGCTCAAGAGTATGTGATTGATTATGATGAGACTTTTGCTTATATTGCTCGCCTTAACTCAGTTCGCAGTTTGCTTACGATTGTTGCTGCTTGCCAATGAATTCTGTTTCATATAGATGTCAAGAATGATTTTCTTAATGGTGATCTCACTGAAGAAGTTTATATGAAGCCTCATTCTGGTCTTGATCATCCACCAAATACAGTATGTCTCCTGAGACGTGCCTTATATAGTTTGAAGCAAGCCCCACATGCATGGTTTGCCAAATTCAGTACTGCTGTCAGTCATATTGGGTTCACCTCCAGTCCATATGATTCAGCCTTATTTATTTGAAAATTTGAAAAAGGGTATTGTGATATTACTTCTTTATGTTGATGATATGATTATTACTGGAGATGATATTTCATGCATTGCAGATCTCAAGCAGGCTCTTGGTAAACAATTTGAAATGAAAGATCTCGGTTCTTTGAGTTATTTTTTAGGCCTTGAGGTTAATTGTTCTGATGATGGTTATCATCTCTCGCAAGTCAAATATGCCTCTAATCTTCTTTCTTGAGCTGGCCTTACAGACAGCAAGACGGTTCCAACTCCATTTGAGTATAATACTCGTCTTACACCTATGAATAAAGATAGCACTCCTTTTGATGATCCTACTATCTACAGAAAATTGGTTGGAAGCCTCATTTATCTTACAGTCATTCAACTAGAAATTTCTTATACAGTTCATTACCGCTTTTCGTTATACTCATTATGCTACAGTGCTTCGCATTCTTCATTATGTTAAAGGAACTCTCTTTACTGGTCTCCAATTTTTTGCTACTTTATTATTGGTTCTTCGAGCTTATTCTGATTCTGACTGGGCATGAGACCCTACTGATCGTCGATCAACTACGGGTTATTTCATTTTTCTTGGTGACTCACTTATTTCTTGGCGCAGCAAGAAACGGACATTGGTTGTCCGTTCGAGTACTGAGGTTGAATATAGAGTTGTTGCTGCTACTATAGCTGAATTTCTATGGTTACGTTGTCTCCTTGAAGAAATGGGAATCGCCTAACCATCATCTCTCACTCTTTACTGCGACAACAAAAGTAATATTGAAATATCACATAATGATATTTTTCATGAGTGCACCAAACACATTGAGATCGATTGTCATTTCATTCGCCAACACATTGCTCGTGGCACTATTTCCTTGGTGTATCTCCAATCCACTGATGTCTCCACCAAATCTTTTCTTCCGGGACGTTACACTACACTAGTTTCCAAACTCAATTTGGTTTCGTCTTTACCACCTTGAGCTTGAGGGGGATGTTAGATTATATCCAACCAAGCAATTAATATGTATGGTAGTTGTATATTTAATATGGTAGTTGTGTAGTTGTATATTTAATATGTTAGTTGTATGATGCTTATATAAAGGTCTCTCATTGTAGTTTTAAACTTAAGCAAATGTTAATACATATTTTCTTCACAAATTCTCACATTCCATTAGCAGGATTTTTCGGAAAACTCCATTTATTCTAGTGTGGATGGCAGACAAACCTATATTTCTTGGTTTCAATATGACTCTTTACGAGCATTGTTTCTATCTATTATTATATATTCACATGAAGTTTGGGATCCATGAGTTTGCACAGAAGATAAGATTTTCCAATGGAAAAATAAACAAAGCTCTTTTCAGATCAAAGTTAAAGAGTTACAACTGATGCCATACCTAAGCTAAGAGCATAAGGAACCCAACCACCAGTTTTGGACCTATCAGCAGGGAACCCCTTGTAATCTACTACGTCAGCAACAGTCCAATTCACCATGTCACCCTGTAAATTAAAATAAAATTGCAATGAAACATTCTCTTTTTGTCAAATGTGTTGGCGACTTGGTCGCGTAATTGGATTTTGATGATGCAACGAGAGTGAAGACTTCGACGTGCTTTAACGGATATTACAAAAAGATGATAATGAAGTCAAAATATTGATGAAGAGCTAAAATAAGTTATATGATGATCAAGAGAGCAAAGATGATAAAGAGGCAAAAAGAAGATGAAAAATTCAAAGAATGAGCCAAGCAAGATGAAGATCAAAATAATGATTAAGAGCTAAAACTAATTGTAAGTAATTTTATTCAAATGTTTCAAAGCTCTTAGGAATCATATATTTTGCATCACTTACATTTAAAATGGCTTAGAATTCTAAAAGAATCATTTGCACTTTATTTGCACCAAAATGAA
>SKCR01035177.1:0-148433 GCA_019454045.1 Zanthoxylum bungeanum
TAGGTATCGGTGACTGCAACTACGGGTTATCCGATCGTCCGAGTAAGTTTTTATTACGTATAGATCATATAGATCTTATGTTTATAACTTGAATTGATTTTTGGTATATGGTATGATGTGCTATGATTTTGATTGACATGGATGATTTGAATTATCTTTATATGTTTGTGTATTATGAATATATGTATGTGTATAGGTGTACTAAGTTAAAAATACGTTGTTTATATAGAAATATGAATATGTATGTGATGTGAAATAATTGTGTTTTAGCGTATGAATTATGCTAAGATGTCGATAGTCTGACTTGTGAACTGATATTTTGAAAATTTGGTATTTGATTTTTGGCACAAAGTTTTTTGAAAAGAAAGAAAGAAAGAAAATTTTAAGGTGTTTTGATTTTGATTATAAAGGATAAAGAAAATATTTTCGCCTCGATGCTTGATTCACGCTTTCATGTTTTTAGATTTATCGATATGTTTCCGTCGATGTGCTTGATAATATGTTTCCGTCTAGGTGCTAGAAAATGGTTTTGATGTTTTTAAGCTATAAAAACTGTTTCCGACAAGACGCTCAAAAATTTATTTCCGTCACGGTGCTTGATGATTTTATATTTTTGATCATCCGTGGCACTTGTATATGTTTCGTTCCGGCATAGCCGGGGAGCTTGTTATGGGGTCCAGACCATTGGAAAATGGCTGGCCCACTACCCTGTCGACATGGTCCGTACACTGTTCTGTCTGTGCACGTGACTGAATAGTGGACGATTGATATGTATTTTGAAAACTTTGCATCAAAGATTTATTTTTGATTTACACATATTTATGTTTTGGGAGAAAAATGATTTCAAAAAAATTACATTTTGATTTTGATGTATTTCGACATTGTTTATTATATTATACGATATGATATGTTTCTGTCACGGCCCTTGTATATGGTTTTTACAGTTTTATAAATTGATATGATAAGTTTCCACTGTGATGCTTGTATAGAGGTTTTTCCAACTACATTGGGCCGATCCGACCCTCTATCGACAAGGATCGTTTCGTTCATTATTCGATCTGTGCGCGATATTCGAACATTTGGAGCTTGTTTATGTTTCATCCAGTGAGTTATATTGGATGCTCGATATAGATTTATGATGATGGATTTTAAAATTGATTTTTTGTTTACAGTAAAAGAGTTTTTCAAATGTATTTTCGAAAAGGTTTTTGAAATAGATCATTTTACGCTTTCTATTTTGAATAATGACAGAAATCGATAGATTTCAGACTATCAACATCATAAGAGTATTATGATTATGGGTCACGTTTGGCTGTGACAGTGAATGTATTGGTTAATATAAAAGATTATGTTCATTATAAGAATACTTATGTAAGTTTATGGTTAGACATCGATCTTTTGAGTATTGCAATGGTTATATATACTACGTTGTTAGCGATACAAATTTTGTGTGCAATAAGATATGTACGTATGTAAATTTTGATAGCCACATCGTTTACATATATGATATGGAATGACCTGATGTGAAATAAATGAGTTTCGTTTTGTATTGTGGATGAAATAAATAGTATGAAATTTGTACTAAGTTTCCATTTTGATACTATATTACGTGTAAATGACATGTGTTATGTTCCTCGTTTCGAATGATGTATTTGATTAGCTTTATAGAATCTGTGTTCGATTTTCCTTAATCTGTTGATGGATAAGCTAGAAATGGTTTGAGCGTGCTCCTATGAATAAGTGTAAATCGAGATGATCTGTTTGATGTGTTTTGGCATGAAATATTTGATTCGATTTGTTTTGTTTCAAAATAGCATGATTTGTATTGATGTATGAAATATGTGACTTTTGAAAAGGTGTAAAGTGAGGAATTGTCGAATACGGGTAAGATTATAACGTACGTGCATTTGGTTTCAAATGATTAGATGTAAGGATGAGGAAATTTCGAGGATGAAATTTTTATAAGGAGAGGAGAAAGTAATATCTCGAATATTTTTGGAACGGTTCTAGAAGATTTCTGAATTGAAGTTTGGAATTCGGAACATGATGTTATTCGAAAATAAGAGGTTATGTGTTGGAAAATAGATTGGAATATTTTAAAGTGAAGATTCGTCACGTTGGAAAACACGAGGTTTCCAGAACCGATTACGCGATTTTTGATTTTATCGTTATACTCATAAAAGTTTGTTGTTTCGGCTATAGAAATTTTAACGAACTCTGATTGAACTAATACTTGAACCATCAGACTCATTTTTCCGAGACGAACAACTTTCATATAGAACACTTTTCAAATTTGGATCAAAATGGATTAAAAAATGCGAATTTTTGAGAACGTTCCATGACAAGGGCTAGATTGTAATTTTCAGTCTGAATGTAAATTCTAGAAATTTTCCTATAAATACCTCATAGTTTCTTCTTTTTGCAAAAATGGCAAAGGATCACAAATAACCCCACACGCACCCCCATCCCCAAAGTCGCGTTTATGTCGTCTCTATCGCATCGGCAGCCTGCTGGCCAGCGCGACGGCCCAGAGGGATGCGCCGAACACCCCTCCACCTTGTGGTGGCCGGCGGCAACCCCAACGTGCCGGCGAACGGCGAAAGGAGAGAGGAATACGTACATTATGAATTTTCCGATTCCGGCTCATCGTTTCATTTCGAGACTTGAGCCACCCGCCAAATTAAAGATCTCAGAGAGTACTAAAAGTTGGCAACGATGAATTTTATATTCTTTGAACGGTTGCACGCGAAACGAGAAAGGTAAGATTCAGATTAATAGTGACCCACAATGAACAGTAGCTCCGATTGGAATTTTATCGATTCCATCACGTTCATGGGATAGTTTGGAGTCCGTATCTGCCCTCGAACTCTCGGTAAGACATCCCGGTAAAAATCCGTAAATTTTAAGTTCATAGTTAAATGTTCGGATGTATCCGATAGAATATGCAAGTTTTCGGTAAAAGTGGATTTTTGCGTATAATGATGTGTTTTGATATTAATGATAGTTATGAGTTATAAATGATATTAAGAGAATGTTTGGATAAATCCGGGTAGGTTCGGAGGGTTCGGAATCCTTCAATTGCGTTTGCGGAAACATTTTTTTGAAGATTTTTAAAAATACTTAAACCGATAATTTAAGTTAACTGACCACTTGGTTAGTTTATAATGATGTTTTAAAATTATTGGAACTGAAAACATTGAAATCGGAATTGATTCGATTGTCCCGGAAAGATTCGGAACTTTGTCAAAACTAAGTCGGGAATTTCATAAGTTGCGATTCTAACGATGTTTCAGCATTTATTTTGACAGACTTGACTAGGACCTGAAGTACTCGTGAAGTTAGGTAAGTAACCCATGCGATGTGTTCTAGAATCCTTCTTTTCGTGTTTTAAACGTGTATATATATACACACAAACACACACACACATATACATATATGTAAAGACAATTGAAAGGTTTAGTATAGTTAAATGATGGATTTGAGGAAGAACTTCGAGATCGTGAACAGTTGAGATAGCCGACCATCACAAGTATGACTTTTTCATTTCTATGATATGAAGTGAAATGTTTGAGGATTATGCTATGATATGAAGTGAAAAGTTTGATGAGTTTGATGGTTACATGTATGTATTGATGCTTGTAAGTGTATGAATACGTAATTGTTTGTATACGTATGTGATGATAAGCTGTTGGTGTTAATTGGATATCATGTAAGCTTGTTTTAACAAATTAGGATCAAAATGAAAAAAAAAAATCAACAATTTTGGGTCTCTCGGCAATTTGGGAAAAATTGGGTATTTTGTGTGTGAGTTGTATTTTGATGTATATGATATGTATAAATCATTTTGGCAGTGATTGGAAATCACCTAAACTTGTAATTGACAAATTAGGACAAAAATGATCAAAATGCAAACTTTGGGGGTCTCAAGGTAATATGGGTAAAATTCTGGATTTTGGGTAAAATTGAATTTTTGAATATTGAGTTATTAGATTAAGTTAGTTTATTTTAGTTACCAAAGAAAAATTATTGAAATTGGAAAATTTTAATTTTTGTATTCTGCTACGTTACCCGATAATACCGCCTTAAAACCCATACACCGGCAGCCTCCTGGTGATCCTCCTCCTTATCCTTCTAGTGTGTAGTACGGTAGTTGTATTTGTTTTCCATTTTATTTAATTTATTCAGTACATTAATGTAATTTTTTATTATTACATAATTTTTTTTTATTAATATATTTTTAATTATTTATTTATAATATTAAATTTTAATTGAAAAAATTAAAATAAAATATAATTTAATTGAAAAAATAAAATATAATAAATTAATATAATATAATATAATATAATATAATATAATATAATATAATATAATATAATATAAATACCGACCGAATAATCAGTCGGTGGACTTATTTACCGATCGAATATTCGGTCGACAATTATATTACAACTTGTAATATATATCGACAGAATTAGTTTCAGTTGGTAATTCTAATCTCTTAGCGATCAAAATTATGGTCGGTAATATATACAGTTACCGATCAAATATTATCAGTCGGTAAAATTATGAGTTGTTACTGACCGAAATTCATCTATATAATGACATATTAATTTGTAATATATAGTATGGAAATATATTAGATCGGTTCAGTCGTTATTATCGACGAGTCAAATACCAACATAATATTTCGGTCGGTAATCGATACTTCGACCTCTCTAATTCACTACCATGTCAGTTAACTTTTTTTATTACGTCAGCATCAGCATAGAATCTCTGGGAACCTTCCATGATTCTTGGCTCTATTATTATTTTCTTATCAGTATATATTTTTTTCACCAACTCATGGTTTGTCCTTTATGATATTTTTTTTTCCTTTCTGATATTTAAAAATTCACAAGATTGACAAATTAATGGGATTCAAACTGTGTGGGCTTCAATTCTTTATTACAAATGGAAGTACAGTTTTCCTTCAGCCGCCATATCTCTTTGTCATACCAATTGTTAAGAAAAAAGTTCAAAGAAGAATCAAAATGAAAATCAAATTACAAGGAAAAAGATTCTAAAAGAGTTGGTGAACTTGCTTAATTTTACTCTATAAATACAACACAAGTACCCATATCTCTCTTTGTCTCTCATCTCAAGTTACTCATCGTTTAATTACTTTCTTCCATTCCGAACAAAAAACATCAAGCATGCCGATTTACAGCAGCACCCAAGTTTCAGGCCAAACTGTTTGTGTCACCGGCGCCAGTGGCTTCATCGCTTCTTGGCTTGTTAAATTTCTCTTAGAAAAAGGTTATACTGTTAAAGGAACCGTTAGGAATCCAGGTACTCCCTTATAATTTTCAGCCATTAGCCTGTATAATTTTTATGATATTCCATTACCTCTTAATTTCAAAACTTTAACCAAAAAAAAAAAAAAGAGATTAGTTTTATGATTTCCATTAACTCTGGATTTTGAATATGTTTTGTTTTGTATTTAGATGATCCAAAGAACGCTCATTTGAGAGAGCTTGAAGGAGCCAAGGAAAGATTAGTTTTATGCAAAGCTTCTCTTCTTGATTATGAGAGTCTCAAAGAGGCCATTAATGGGTGTGATGGAGTTTTCCACACTGCCTCGCCAGTAACAAATGACCCAGTGAGTGTTCTAAATATATTTTTTTTATATTTATGAAGTATACTTCTTCTTTTTAAATATATTAATGAAGTGGATTCTCTTGTTATATAATTCTATTTAAAGGAACAAATGTTGGAACCCGCGGTGGTCGGAACGAAGAACGTGATTGTTGCAGCGGCGGAGGCCAAAGTCAGGCGTGTCGTGTTCACATCGTCGATCGGTACAGTTTACATGGACCCCAACAGGAGCCCTGATGTTGTTGTTGATGAATCTTGCTGGAGTGATCTTCAGTTTTGCAAGAACACTAACGTACGTAATAATAATTTTCTATATAAAAATTTTAAAATAATCAAATATTTAAGTGTTTTGTTATTATATGAAAATACTATCTTTAATCCCTAATGCTTCATGTTACATGGCATAATTTACAGAATTGGTATTGCTATGGAAAGATTTTGGCAGAGAAGGCGGCGTGGGAGGAGGCAAAGGCAAGAGGGGTGGATCTAGTGGTGGTGAACCCAATGTTGGTGATAGGGCCAATGATGCAATCAACTGTTAATGCCAGCTCTGTTCACATTCTTAAATACTTAACTGGCGCAACCAAGACTTATACTAATGCAGTTCAGGGATATGTACACGTTAGAGACGTGGCATTAGCCCACATCCTCGTTTACGAGACTCCCTCCGCCTCCGGCCGCTATATTTGCGCCGAAAGCATGCTCCACCGTGGTGAGGTGGTGGAGATTCTCGCCAAATTCTTCCCTGAATATCCCATCCCCATCAAGTAAGTGTTCACATGATAAGTAATTACTAGTTTGGTTAATTTGTAAATTTTTTAACAAAGTATGTGTTCACATGAATCATAAATAATATTATAATAATATAATTTTAAATTAAAAAAATATGAATCAAGTCAAAGAAAATTATTATGATAATTTTCTTTATCCCCTATCATTGCTGAAAAAGATTACATACGTATGATTTAAGCTTTCTTTATTAGAGTCAAGTCAAAGAAAATTATTATTATAAAGGAAAGGTGACCTAACTTTTCATGGGATATTTTTACACGTTTTTTATTTGGGTCAACTCAATGCTAACTCTCCTGCCTGGAAATTATTCAAAGTCGGTGTAACTTTACATTCTAATGACATTTGAAATTAAAAATTAGTTTCCTTGAATGAAATTTCAATGCAAAATTTCCACATTTCTGTAACTTGCAAGAAATCATGAGTAGGTATCACTTGACTCTCATCCAAAATCTTGATTTCGTCACAGTTGCTTATATCACAAAACATTTAATTTAATTGATACGCATGCATTATTTCAAATAATGAGTTGAATATCTGATACTTAATTTTCGTTTCTTTTTTTTCTTTTAAATTTGAAATACAGGTGTAAAGATGAAAAGAACCCAAGAGAAAAACCCTACAAGTTCTCGAACAAGAAGATTAAAGATCTGGGCTTAGAGTTTACACCTGTGAAGGAGTGCCTATACGACACCGTTAAGAGCTGTCAGGAGAAGGGCCACCTTCCTATCCCTACCCAGCAATAAGAATCAATAAGAATTCATTCTTTTAATTAAAATCTTTTACCAATTCCACTATCCACTACTAATTTAGTAGCTGTATGTTCATGAAAATTGTAACACTAAGCAGAAAGTATGTGATATTGTATTTGTTTTTATGCACCTTTGTATCAAAATACGTGCTATAATGGGATTGAAAGATAATTTTATTAATATTTTGCCTCCAATGTTGTGCAAATTATTTATACAATTTTTTTTTATTTTTTATTTTTTTATAATTATTCAAGTTTCTTTTATAAAGATTTAGTACTTTATCATTTAACTTTACAAGTCTTCACGCTTTATATCATGATTCGAATACAGAGAATGCGTTTCTTATAAGAGCATGAGACATACTACAAGTCTTCACGCTTTATCAAATCAATAGAGAATTCGTCGCTTTGTTTAGCGTCGAAACAAAGTGACGCAGAAATGGGATGCTAAAAACTGGTCGAGGAAAGATTTTTGTGTCGCTAAAAATCCGGCGACGCTAAATATTTATGCATCGTCCATTTGTCATTGCCAAAACCCATGTTAGACGATGCAGAAATTGTACAATTAAACATTGATAAGAACATGCGACGAAGCTCATTATTTTTTAGCGACGTACATATGTGGTATCACTGAATGTCTAATATTTTTAGTGTTGAAATTTGCTTTGTCGACACCAAAATAAGACATTTAGCGTCGCAAAGGGACGACACTAAAATTTTTACATTTTTTTTAAGAAATAAAATATTATTAAAATATATATGTAAACAATTAGTAATACATATATATTTTAATAATATATATTTATTAAAAATTTTAAAAATTAAAATTAACATAAATATTATATATATAAAATAAAAGTTTTTTTATATTAAAAAAAATCATTTCGGATGATCAGTCGAGATAAATGCTGCATCTGTCGAACCGGAAGGAACTGTAAAGTTCGATCTTGCAACACTACTTTAAACGAGTGATCTCTCAACAAGCGCACACAAGCTCAGAATCTCCCGATCGTGCTATCTTTTCTCATCCTTCAGTCGGCTCAGCCGGTCTTGAGTCAGCTTAAACTGCTTTCTCAAGACAGTGACCTATTTTGAGAAGTCGGACGATCGAGAAGTAGCCTTTGCCGCCTTCCGACGAGTGCCAAGTCTGACGCTGTAAGAGGTGGTGTTCTGGAACATCTAATGCGAAAGATCCTCATCAGCCAAAGACTGATTGCCCTGCGTGAGGTTCTATATCTGATTGTTCACCATGAGTTCCTATATTTTAAGATTCCGTGTTAGTGGAAAATTATGAAATTTTTCTTAATTATGTAATTGAACAATTACATTGTACTCTCAAGTGACATCATTCACCCAACCTTTATTTGGAGGGCAATGGGTGACTTGGAAAAAATATGACATCTGGATGGGCTGCATCACTTCGCTCGTGCTGATATGCTGCAGATGAAAAATATTAATTAGTAATTAAACCTTGTTAAAACACAGATAAGTAAATGTATATCCATTTATCTTGGAGCATTCCTCACGATGCGCGGAAAACAGCTTTGAGCCTACAACATGGTTGAACCGAAGATTCTTCCAGTTCACCTTTTTCGGTCACAAAGTTTCTACAAAAAAAAGAAGTTAGTCACTATTTCATTTCAAAAAGACTGCAAAATGAAATATTATGGAAATTTAAAACTTACTGTGTAGTCATCTGAAGCCCACATGGAGCATAAATACCCCAAATCCTCCTTAATTGATACGCATGCATTATTTCAAATAATGAGTTGAATATCTGATACTTAATTTTCGTTTCTTTTTTTTCTTTTAAATTTGAAATACAGGTGTAAAGATTAAAAGAACCCAAGAGAAAAACCCTACAAGTTCTCGAACAAGAAGATTAAAGATCTGGGCTTAGAGTTTACACCTGTGAAGGAGTGCCTATACGACACCGTTAAGAGCTGTCAGGAGAAGTGCCACCTTCCTATCCCTACACAGCAATAAGAATCAATAAGAATTCATTCTTTTAATTAAAATCTTTTACCAATTCCACTATCCACTACTAATTTAGTAGCTGTATGTTCATGAAAATTGTAACACTAAGCAAAAAGTATGTTATATTGTTTTTGTTTTTATGCACCTTTGTATCAAAATATGTGCTATAATGGGATTGAAAGATAATTTTATTACTAATTTGCCCCCAAATGTTGTGCAAATTATTTATACAATTTTTTTTTTTAAATATTCATTCAAATTTATTTTATAAAGATTTGAATTTTATCATTTAACTTTACAAGTCTTCACGCTTTATATCCTGGATCCGAACCCGCATAATGCGTTTCTTATAAGAGCGCGGGACAACACTATAAGTCTTCACGTTTTATCAAATCAATCGAGAATTCGTCACTTTGTTTAGCGTCGAAACAAAGTGACGCAGAAATGGGATGCTAAAAATTGGTCGAGGAAAGATTTTTGTGTCGCTAAAAATTCGGCGACGCTAAATATTTATGCATTGTCCATTTGTCATTGCCAAAACCCATGTTAGACGATGCAGAAATTGTACAATTAAACATTGATAAGAACATGCGACGAAGCTCATTTTTTTAGCGACATACATATGTGGTATCACTGAATGTCTAATATTTTTAATGTTGAAATTTGCCTTGTCGACGCCAAAGTAAGACATTTAGCGTCGCCAAAGAGACGACGCAAAAATTTTTAAATTTTTTTAAGAAATAAAATATTATTAAAATATATATGTAAATAATTAGTAATTACATATATATTTTAATAATATTTAATTTTTTTTAAAAAAAATTTAAAAATTAAAATTAACATAATTATTATATATATAAAATAAAAGTTTTATTATATTAAAAAAATCATGTAGGATGATCGGTTGAGATAGATGTTGCATCTATCGGACCAGAAGGAATTGTAAAGGTCGATCTTCCAGCACTACTCTAAGCGATTGATCTCTCACCACGCGCACGCAAGCTCAGAATCTCCCGATCATGCTCGCCCTTCTCATCCTTCAGTCAGCTTAGCCGGTCTTGAGTCAGCTTCAACTGCTTTCTCAAGACAGTGACCTTTTTTGAGAAGTCGGACGATCAACAAGTAGCCTATGCCGCCTTTTGACGAGTGCCAAGTCTGACGTTTTAAGAGGTGGTGTTCTGGAACATCTAATGCGAAAGCTCCTCATCAGCTAAAGGATGATTGCCCTACGTGAGGTTCTGTATGTGGATGTCCACCATGAGTTCCTATATTTTAAGATTCCGTGTTAGTGGAGAATTATGAAATTTTTCTTAATTTATGTAATTGAACATTTACATAGTACTCTCATGTGACATCATTCACCCAACCTTTATTTGGAGTGCAGTGGGTGACTTGGAAAAAATCTAACATCTGGATGGGCTGCATCACTTCTCCTGTGCTGCTATGCTGCAGACGAAAAATATTAATTAGTAATTAAACCTTGTTAAAATACAGTTAAGTAAATGTATATCCACTTATCTCGGAGAATTCCTCACGATGCGCGGAAAACGGCTTCGAGCCTACAACATGGTTGAACCGCAGATTCTTCCAGTTCACCTTGTTTCGATCACAAAGTTTCTACAAAAAAAATGTTAGTCACTATTTCATTTCAAAAAGACTGCAAAATGAAATATTATGGAAATTTAAAACTTAGTGTGCAGTCATCTAAAGCCCACATGGAGCATAAAACCCCAAATCATCCTTATTGATGCCATCCTGCCAATGGTTCACTGGATTATGTGCACCATGATCGTCAAAAATGGGCTTGAGTTTCTTTGTACACTAGTTCGAATATGTCTTACCCATGCAGTAATAAACCGGGTCATATAGCTACCGATTGCCCATTGAGAAAATTCAAAGGAAAATCCAAGAAAAATGCATTGAAAGCTACTGCAACTTGGAGCGATAGCAACTCTAGCTCATCCGAGGAGGAAGCGATCGAAGAAAAAATAAATCTATCATTCATGGTTATCGAGGATGATGATTTCTTCTTTGAAAGCGAAGAAGAAAAGGTACACAACTCTCAAGAATATAATGATTTACTTGATGCTTTTAATGGATTAAATGAGTTGTGTGAAATGCTTAAAAAGAAATATAAATTGATTAAAAATGAGCATTCATCACTTAAAAATGAACATGCATCTTGTATGGATAAAATTCATGTTTTAGATAATGATATTTTTTGCTTAAAGGCCAAACATGAAAAAGAAATAGCATGTTTAAATGATGAAAGTGCATGTTTAAAAGATAAAAAGCTAGAACTTCAAAATAGAATATCTAACATGCCATCTAGCTCAAAAACATGTGATTGCGAATCTATTTTGAATGAAAATATTTCAATAAATAACAAGATCTTAGATTTGTAAAATATTGTAGCAAAATTCACATTAGGAAAGAAAAATTTTGATATGCTATTTGGATCCTAAAAATATGCTTATAATATAGAAGGATAAGGATATAAGCCTTACACCAAGAGAAATTTTTTAAATAACTATTTTGTAAATACATCAAATTCTTATGAAAATGTTGCTATTAATGAAAATATCACATGTCATGCATGCAACAAGAAAGGCCACAAAATATTTGAGTGCATGAACAAAAATGTTAATGGAAATATATGGATTCCTCAAGGAATCAAAATTAACCCCCATGGACCCAAGAAAGGTTGGGTACCAAAGTGCACTTGATAATTTTATAGGGGGAGCTTTGGGAAGGATCTTAAAGAAAAATGCGAATTGATCCCAAAGGCTCAAAGAGATGTGGAATAACAACGTAAAAGGTAAAATCCGTATTCACGGAAACATTGGTACCGTTTCCTCTAATCTATATAAGTATGCCTATTTCAAATTAGTAAAATTAATTAGATGCATACTAGTGGTTAGACAAGTAATCAACCTTTTTTTGGTATTAATTTTAATTTGATATCATTATATGCCTTAATCATATATTTAACCTCATTTAGTGTCAATTAGTATCGCATTAATTTTATTAAGTTAAATGATATATATGTGATTACTTGATTGATTTGTATTTAACATGCATTTGCCATTGAACATATTTAGTTAAAAATGAAATGCATGTATATTGACATAAATAATCTCTTGAAATGCATGGATAGTTGATTTTTTGATTAATTGGTATCATAAAAATAGAGAGAAATCATTAAAAATACATTGTTCAATTGGTATAAAATTTGAGAAATGCTCTATGTATGATTTCTACATTTTATGGCAAAATAGGGAAATGCTAATGTGCATATTTATAAATTTTGTTATCTTCATTTGATAATGCACATATTTAATTGGTATCTCATTAGAACATAATTTTTACTTCTCCATTATTTGATAATGTCAAAGGGGGAGAAATCATTGGAAATGAGGTTAAAACTTGTATAACCTCCACTCTTGTATTAATGGGGAACATATGTGTTTTAATTTGTTTGTATAAGTTTTGTAGCATTTTACTAAAGACACATATTGAGGGGGAGCAAAATCGTCAACTACTTGGACTCTCAAAGCTCACAATTTTTAATGAGAGTTGCCATCATAAAAAAGATGAAGATTGTTAGCGACACAATCACGTAATGGATTTTGATGACGTCAACACCTGAAGTCTTCGATGCACTTAGTGAGATATTACAAAAAGATGTCGAAGCACATTGGTGGTGAAGAGCGTGACTGTAAAGACTAATGGAAAATCGAAGACAATCTTGCTTACTCTTAGCTTAGGACTCTTAATGTATTGTGAATTGATTATTCAAGTACCTAAGCTCATAGGAAACATGCACATTCACTTAAATGCATTAGGCTCATGCACAAATGCCTTAAAACTTCATATATGCATATTTATTACAGAGACCGATGTACCGGTCCCTTACTGATCCCCATACCGATGAGATTCTCTGTTTTGCATATTTACTGGAACCGGCACAGACCAAACTGGTTTCCATATCGGTGACTATATCGGTCATACTTGGGATTTCATACACACTGGAATAGGTATGCATCAAACCAGCTACCATACTGGTGAGCCAAATTGGCACGGACCATACCGGTTCATATACTAGTGTCCATACCGGTGAGCTTATTACTTAACATGCTTACTGGAACCGACAAGGACCAAACCGGTCCCCATACCAGTGTCCATACTGGCCTAACAGATATATTCAAATGATAATATAGCCGTTGAGAGCCGTTACTTTGCCAGACTGGCATACCGGTGTCTAGAGACCGACATATTGGTCTCAGACAGGGGAAGTATGGCTACTTTGCATTTTATTATAAATAGAGCACCAATTCATTTTTTCAATGTTAGACAACCTTCATATACATTACACTAAGGTAAAAATAGAGAGTTTTCTTTAACCTTCATAATCATACACTCTCATACATCAAGCTCACACACTACACCTTCTTAATCTTTAGTAGTGAGCTTAGATCACTTGGGTTAGCATCTCACGTAATTTTTTTTTTATCTTTGTGAGTGCCCAAGAGTGTTTACAACTTCTTATTCAAAACATGAGTGAGCCTACGGAGAAAACTCAAAGTGTAAAGGTTTGGAGTGAACCTTGTGTAAAAGTCTTGGTTGTGGGTGAGCCACGGCAAAAACTCGATTGATAGTGAAAAGCTTCAATCACGGCTTGAGGGAGTGGACGTAGGTATTGTTGGTCGAACCACTATAACTCACATTGTTATTTTCTCTATCTCTTAACTCTTTAATTACCACAAGTTTATTTTTGTATTTACTTATATATTAGAAACTTACATATAAATAATATTTGTTGTTTGCGAAAATATACCTTAAGCTTAATTTGTAAAATAACTTACAATCGGCAAATATTTTTATTTCTGTATATTTATGCCATAACCCAATGCACCCCCTATTGGGAATATAATGATTGTTTATCGCTAGTGCTTGTAGGGAATTTCATGTCAGACCTGAAAGAATTGTAAAGGTCGATCTTGCAGCACTACTCTAAGTGAGTAATCTCACAACAAGCGCACGTAAGCTTAGAATCTCTTGACCAAGCTCTCGCTTCTCATCTTTCAGTCGGCTCAGCCGATCTTGAGTCAGCTTCAACTGCTTTCTCAAGACACTGACCTCTTTTGAGAAGCCGGACGATCGAGAAGTAGCCTTTACCGCCTTCCG
This sequence comes from Zanthoxylum bungeanum, assembly GCA_019454045.1. Classification (NCBI taxonomy): domain Eukaryota; kingdom Viridiplantae; phylum Streptophyta; class Magnoliopsida; order Sapindales; family Rutaceae; genus Zanthoxylum; species Zanthoxylum bungeanum. The sequence goes on from SKCR01035177.1 coordinate 14,339, forward strand.
ACGAGTGCCAAGTCCGATGTTGTAAGAGGTGGTGTTCTGAAACATCTAATGCGAAAGCTCCTCATCAGCCAAAGACTGATTGGCCTATATGAGGTTCTGTATCTGGATGTCCACCATGAGTTCCTACATTTTAAGATTATGTGTTAGTGGAAAATTATGAAAGTTTTCTTAATTTATGTAAATGAACACTTACATAGTACTCTCAGGTAACATCATTCACCCAAACTTTATTTGGGGTGCAGTGGGTGACTTAGAAAAAATCCGACATCTGGATGGGCTGCATCACTTCTACCGTGCTGCTATGTTGCAAACGAAAATATTAATTAGTAATTAAACATTATAAAAATACAGTTAAGTAAACGTATATCCACTTACATCGGTGCATTCCTCACGATGCGCGGAAAACGGCTTCGAGCCTGCAACATGGTTGAACCGCAGATTCTTCCAGTTCACTTTGTTTCGGTCACAAATTTTCTACAAAAAAAAGAAGTTAGTCACTATTTCATTTCAAAAAGACTGTAAAATGAAGTATTATGGAAATTTAAAACTTAATGTGTAGTCATCTGAAGCCCACATGGAGCATAAATATCCCAAATCCTCTTTATTGATGCCATGTTGCCGATGGGTCACAGGATTATGCACAACATGCACGTCGAAAATAGGCTTCAGTTTCTTCGTATAATAGTTCGAATATGCCTTGTCCAGACTGTGATCGACGTACATGACCACATTCCTAACAGTCAAGTCAATTTCGAACCACTTGCAAAAAAAATCAATAGTTAAATGCTCCATTTAGAAAAATAAAAAGACAAATTGATGTTTAAAATGATATTTACTGAGAAGAATACAAAAAAGTTGTGGTGCGTCCCCTATGGTATCTTCGTCCAACATATGTACTACTGAGGAGCTTCACATCGCGCAATAGTCTCAATTGTGTTGGTGAACTTTATATTGTGACGACCCAACTGTTTCTCTCTATCGTTAGATATATGACTCGGTATCCGTCCATTGGCCTTAATGTGACATGCCAACTCATTATCCCTTGTATCACCCCGAGATCGTCTGATTGTGGGCGTTGGGTCAGTGGCTTGAGCAGGTGGCTGAGATGTGAAACCTACTGCATTGCTAGTGGATGGAGCGGGTCTCTTGCGTTGTAGGAGAGCCATCTAGAATGCGTTAAATCTAGAAATAAAAAAATAGCAATACACTTAAGTGCCTTAAATGATGTAATACCCCAATTATCCCAACATAACCCCGATAATTATTTCTGACTTGTGAGATATATTAAGTATCATAAAATCATGCATGAGTGTATTGATATTCATGAAATCATTTATCGAAAACCTGATAAATTATTTACAGTTCTGGTACACGATTAATTTTTTATCGCGTACCATACAACCTTGAGTAGTTTGGCCATGATTTGAGTTACCGATGTCCATCTTTGATGATCTTTATATCTTCAGAAAACTTAGACAAAGATCTACAACTTTTATGTTGAACAATGTTTCAAATTTTGACCAGAACCAAATCAAAAACACGTGTTTTCCTGGCTATAATGTATAATTTCTGGAATAGTCCAGATTTTTGCCATATGCTTATTGTTATTATTATTTTAATAACAAAAAAATGCTACTTGGGATATAAATAACTACTATTCACCTTTTCTCCCACCTCATTCATGTTTTCCCATTCATCCTCAACAATAAATGATATTTTTTCTTCTTCATCACCTCACTTGACGCCAAGAGAGAAAGCAAATAGGGATCTCCTTCAAGGTAGATTCATGCAAGTAAGCTTATTTCTCATCTTTTCTTCTTCAATTTGAAATTATGCATGTGTGTTCCCCACTTAAAGTTTCAAAACTATAGGAAATTAGAGCTCTTATGAAATTTTTTAGCCTGGCATTATACAACGGACAATGATGCATCTAGTGTTGTAATAGCATGGAATAAGCCCTAATTTGTAAAGAACCATCATGATCCAAAAATGGGCTTCTCTTTCCAGCCATTGCCGAATTTTCTCAGTGAAGGAGATTATAATTTTTTTAATTTTGGGTTAATTTAATTGCCTAGTGATGTTAGATGAATGCTTTGATTATAATTATGCCTTACTGCTTGAAAATTTTAAAGAAGGAAAAAAGAGGGTCTATGGCTGAATCTTGAGAAAGGGAAAGAGAGGTTTTGATTTGCATGATTTTGATGTGTTTAAGTCATTATATGTAACAATAAACTATGATTTGATTGTGAGATTGGTTGATTTTATTTAAACTTGGTGAGGAAGAGACCATGGCCTAATGTAATTTAGATGGAGGGGATTGATGTTATTTTCAATTTGGTAAGATGTATGCATGAGTTTGGCACCTAATGTAATAATGGTAAGCATGTGAATGCGATATGGATTCATACATAGCCGAATGTAAGAATTATGTAAAATTTGATTTTGTAAGAATTATGCGATATGGAATCAAATTGAATTTTAAGATTATGTAGAAAAACTTGATTGACCGAGTGTGTACGTTGAAGCTATGAGTTACACTTGGTGATAGTGATGTAATAAAGTTGATGTTGAAAGTGTTATGTGTTAGGGATATGCTCTATACCTAACTTGTGGATGGGCCATATGTACATATATTTGTAATATTTTCATTAATTAATAAAATGACAATCTTTATTATGCGTGTCTTACATAACTTATATGGATCATCGACACTGTAATAAAGCCTTTGGAGTAATAAGACGATGGCTTCCACGCCTTATGAGAATCATTACTCTTAAATGTTCATTGTCATAGTTTTGTGAATAATCTGGGCGTTCATAAAGCGGAGATACTAGCATGATGATATGATCCGCCCTTAAGTGGGGTAGCCGATCTCATAGGCTATTAGCGGAGATCTGTCCGCTTGGTGTATCACATGGATGCATGAGTTGCTGACCGGCGTAAACACACACGTATAACGCAAGCGTACGTATCATTCAAGTAGTATAAAAATATCGATCCCACGAGGACTTAATATCTAATCTATTAATTTTATGAGGTCAAATGATTACTAGTATCTAACAGGTTGTTTGATTGATTTGAAATGGTGATGATTCTAAATTTAAAAACAAGTAAATAAAATTGTTCGAAAGTAGGTTTTAAGAAAATTCAATATTAAAAACTATCTAGGGTTGTGATTTCTTCCAATATCATTTTAAATATGAAGTGGTTATTTTATGTTGTGTAATAAATCGGTTTACTAACCTGGAACACTAAATTATGCAAAAGCCTTTGTCGATGGTCAGACGCAAATACCCAGTTTAACCCAATTGAACCATATGTTTATGCCAACCAAATTATCTGGATTCATTAAGTTTAAGTTCCAATTATGGCTACCCCCGTCCGACAAGTATATGTCTATCATGTAAGGAAATCTATTAAAGGGTTATCTATCCTCAATGAAGATCGTGGGCTATTAAGTCTAAGGCTGAAACCTAAAATTCCTTTGTCAAGTTTATTTTAGATTTACCACATCAATCTTATTAGTGGCCAATTAACAAGACGCATTAAGCTTAAAACTTAATAAGTAAACCTTTAAATTACCCAAACTATAATTTAACCCCTTATAAACCGGTGATATTGGATTTCATCACAACCCCAGATAACTAGCTTAGTTACGACACATATTTACGGGTAGTAAAAAAAAGTTAAATAAAATAAAAGACATAAAGTAAAATAGTGAAAATTAAATACTGAAAAGTAAATGCTGAAAGTAAATGCTGAAAAGTAAATGCTGAAAGTAAATTACTGAAAAGTAAATGCTGAAAGTAAATTGCTGAAAATTAAAGAAAGAAAAGTATTGTGCGTAAAAGTAAATTACGGAAAGTAAAAACTGAAAAGTAAAGAAAAGAAAGTACGAAAGCGGAAATTAATTACTGAAAGTTATAAATAAACAAACAAGATACAATCTTCTTATTTATTCTTTAGGAATTTCAAAGAAGAAAGTATGAATTTTACAAATGAAATGGCTTGGTATTTATAGGCAAAATTTTGCCTCCATCAAATCATCCACCAAATCAATTATTAATTGCTCCACTAATTGCTTCACCAAATCCATTATTAAATGCTCCACTAATCTCTTATCATGTTTGATGATGATTTGATAATTTTTATTATTTATTTATTAATTTACTTTTTTGCTTTGAAAATGATTGAAAGTGACTTTAATAATTACACACAACACACTTCTGGATGATTCATCAATTTCGGGCATGAAATCTTCAGAATTCGAAATTATTTTATCTTTCAAAGCTGTAGATCTTTGAGTCTTATTTAATCTAGAACTTGAATCAGCTCAATCTGATATCGGAGTAAAAGGTTATGCCCAAAATACGACAGATGCGCAAAACTGAAATTTCCAAAACTGCACTTCGTCAAAAACGCCCTTTCAAGTTTCCAATCTCCAAAATTAAAATATCAAGTCCAATAATTGCCCTTATTTGACCCATATTTCATCCTAAATGATTTCATTGAGACCCGATATTATTTTATCTGCAAAATAAAATAAAACACATCAAAACGTTCATCAAACCCGAGAAACTAAACAAAATATTAAGTTAAAGGGGCGGTAAATATTGATATATTTACCGCTAATCACACCCCAAACCTAACATTTTGCTAGTCCTCGAGCAAAACAATAAAATAAAATACAATAAACAATTAAAATTAAACTAAGCCACTTTCGTAGGGATCACGGTTGCATTTAGCATATGCAACAAGCCTTTAAACCCCTAGGTGTCCCTAGTGGACGAGTTGTAGTCTCGTGAGGGCTTACAGCAACGATACCCACAAACGTTTTACAAAAGTAAAAAGATAATAAAACTAATGCACACAAAAGCAAAAAGACAAGAGAAAAGAGAATAAAGAAGTTAGTGACTAATCAGGTGAAACTTCTACTCCAAGTCAATAGTTGTTTTGTTTCATTCTAAATTACCGAATAAGTAAATTCTCCGATTATTTTTACCATTCTCCATATACACAATCGACAAAATATTAATCAACTCATTTTTGCCCACAACAGTCACAAATGTAGTTGATAAAAGAGTAATATTTTTGTCCAAAGGTTTTATCAGAATTCACATCTTTTTGCAGCAATGGAATAATTTTTCTGATTTTTTTTTTGATTTTTTTTATTTATATACAATATCTTCCGTCTATGTAGCGAGCTTTGGGTCGGTGACTCCCAAACCAGTTGGCTTTAGGGCACCAGGTGTTAAGACACCCCTACAGACTTAATTACCCAGACTTCAGATATATATATATATATATTTGCATCATCTTTGATCCATGTAGCGAGCTTTGGGCCAGTGACTCCCAAACCAGTTGGTTTTAGGGCACTAGGTGTTAAAACACCCTTACAGACTTAATAACTCGGATCTCAGATTTTTTTTTTTTTACTCAATTGCTTTTTGAGATGCTTCCTCCAATTAAACTAGAGCACTGAATATTACAAAGTTTTCAATTATAACTCATGTCCGTATGTTACTATATATGTTGATAATATCTACCAACTGAGCATATGAAGATTCATTTTAGTCAGTGTTAAGGAGAATTCACAAATTAAATAATTCAAAATGAAATAAACAAAAATTAACTTGTTTCGAAATAGGTTTGAGATACGTCTCAGGAGTGGAAACTCCTTACTCAGCTACCTCTTACCAATTTCACCTTTTTAGTCAAAATAAAAACACAAAAAACACAAAATATTTTTGTAATTTTTGAAAACTTTTCAATTTTTTTTGTATTTTTCGAAAAATTTTGGACTAAAAAAAAAAAACACACAAACTAAAAATAAGGTACTGATCAACTAATTCCCTCCCCCAAACCTAAATGAGACATTGTCCCCAATGTCTTAAACAATAATAGGAGAGTTAAGAAGGTCGTACCTGGTTAGCTGAAAATCTATAGGAAATTAAAGGTTAAGATCCAGATTAATCCTACGCCTCTTACCACCATCGTCCTCGGACCAATTTATCTTTGAAAGGATAGGGTCAACTCATGGTTCATAGGCTATGAGTTAGTCTATTAGATCCGGAACAGTTCTGGCAGTAAAGAGGAGTTCTTTCAAAGGTTTTGACATGAACCCATTTCTCCGGGCATCATCAAGAAGCACACAAAGAAAATCATAAAATTCATCAACGTTATACAGCCCAATTGGTTTCTGGTGTATGTTCAGATTCGCCCAAGATAGCACAATAAAAATTTCCTCCAATGTACCCAAGCCACCTAGCAAAGCAATAAAAGCATTAGCACGGTTAATCATTTCTACCAATCGTTCAGACATACCTGGCACGATCAGTTCCTCTCCGTTTGATGGTTCAATAAGATTTGCTTCTGCCAAGGGTTTTGGGATGATTCCCAAAACTTGACTGCCTCCTTCCTGTACAGCTTTTGAAACGATCCCCATAAGTCCAAGATTGCCTCCGCCATATACTAAGTGCATATTCCTTGCAGCTAAGACTCGACCCAATTCATGTGCTGCTTCTATGTATTGTGGTTTAGTACCAACACTACTACCGCAAAACACACAAATGTTTTCAACTCGTCTTCATGAAGTTGCTTCATGTTTTACTCTGGATGTCTTCAAAAGAGCAATGACGGGCTGAATTTATAATACCTGCCAATCGGACCCGTGCTTCAATAATCCAACGAATGTCAGTAGGAATACCTTTGATCATCAGTAGTCTCATCCGTTCCAAGCGAGCTTTGTAGACTTTCATCGGAGTTTTGAGGGAGAGAGAAGGAAATTGCTTGTGAAGATTTGCGAGAGCTTCTTCCATCGTGAAATGACTAAACCTGCAAAAATTAAATACAAAAAATAAAACACACCAGATTATAATATATACACAAATTGCATGGGTTGCCTCCCTGCGAGCTCTAAGTTTAAAGTCGTCAGCCAGACTTGACTTCTCGAACGTTAAGTTGGATCTGAAAGTGTAACACTTTCTTTTTGTCGCTCAAATGATTCTCCCCAGTAGTGCTTGACACGTTTGTTTTTAACCTTGAAAGTCTTGTTGGAATCAGGATCATGTATCTCAACGGCTTTATCTGGTAAAAATTTGGTGATCAAAAATGGACCTGACCACCGTGATTTTGGCTTCCATGGGAAGAATTTCACCCTTGATTTGTTTAACAGTACCTTCTGCCTTGGTTCCAGTTGTATGCGCACTAACTTCTCATCATGTATTTTCTTGCCCATTTCTTCGTACAATTTGGCATCCTCAAAAGGCTGATTGTGAAATTCCTCCAATTCGTTGAGCTGGTGGAACTTTTTCTCTTCTGTTGCTTGTAGTGAAATAATTGGCTTCTTCAGTACAAAAGACGCTTTATCTTTAGGCTCCACGGGCAATTGACATGTTTTAAGTTTGTCAATAGAACTTTACATTGCATCAGAGTTCTGAACAGTACTATGTATCATATCAAGTTTGAAACATTCTCATTCTTTTCATCATCTGGGAAATTCATGGCCTTGAAAACATTGAATGTTAATTCTTGGTCCTGTACCCTCATGGTTAATTCTCCTTTTTGTACATCAATAATGGTTCGACCTGTAGCCAAGAATAGTCTCCCAAGGATGATTGGCACGTCTGCGTCTTCCTCCATATCAAGGATAATAAAATCTGCTGGGAAAATGAATTTTTCAACCTTGACCAGCACATCCTCAACTACGCCTATTGGAAATACGAGCGTTCTATCAGCAAGTTGTAGTGAGACTGAAGTTGAAATTGTTTCTCCAATCTGTAATTTCCTGAAAATAGAAAAAGGCATCAAGTTAACACTCGCACCTAAATCACACAGAGCCTTACCAAAGTCATGTTCTCATATGGTGCAAGGAATAATGAAACTGCCAGGATCTTTCAACTTTGGGGGAAGTTTCCTCTGAATGATAGCGCTGCATTCTTCTGATAATGCTACTGTCTCGTAATCTCCCAATCATCGCTTTCGTGAAAGAATGTCTTTCATGAATTTGGCATAGCTGGGCATTTGTTCCAACGCTTCTGCAAATGGAATGTTGATATACAGCTTTTTAAAGATCTCCAGGAACCGAGAAAACTGCTTGTCCAATTTTTTCTTCTGAAGACGTTGAGGAAAATGTGGAGGTGGAATGATTTGTTCTTTTTCCTTTGCTTCTTTTTCCTCCATCCGTTGCTTTGTTTCTTTTGGAACTTCCTCAGCAGCTGTTTTGGCTCCAACATCTTTGTTGATTTCAGTACCGCTTTTTAACATGATGGCATGACATTGTTCCTTCCCCATGTTTCTTGGATTTGGCTCTGTGTTGCTAGAAAGGGTACATGGCGGTCTGTAACTCTGAGCATTTGCCAGTTGTCCAATTTGATTCTCCAGTGCTTTAATAGAAGCAGATTGACCTTGAATTACTGCTGCTTAGGATTGAAACATAGCATCATATCTTGCTGCTTGAGATTGAAACATAGTATCATATCTTGCTGCTTGAGAGTCGTGTTTTGCTTCTATCTTTTTCAAGTGGGTCAACACTTCTGTTATTTCTGGTTCATTTGCCTGCTCCTGGCTTTTGTTCTGTTGTTGGAATCCAGGTGGTGGATAGTTCTGTTGTTGGCCTGAATTGTTGCTCCATGATAAATTAGGATGATTCCTCCACCCTGGGTTGTAGGTGTTGGAATATGGATTGTTTCACTGTCTGTTGAAATTGTTGACAAAATTCACCGTTTCTTCAAGTTGGTTCGACTCTGGTGCTCCTCCATATGGTGAACTTGTGGATCCAGTGGTAAGAGTCTCCATGAATTTGCATATCTAATCTAGCTTGGTGTTGACTGTTGTATTGGCTCCACTTTCATAAATTCCTGCAATTCTTTGGATCATGCTCCTTCTGGTTGGCCATAAGGAATTGTTGTTGGCTATTTCTTCGATTAGGTCACAGGCTTGATCTTCTCCTTTTGCCATCAAGGCTCCTTCAGCAGAAGCATCAATTGTGGTTCTCATTATTCCAGAAAGCCCATTATAGAATGTTTGGACTTGAAACCATTTTGGAATCTCATGGTGAGGACATTTCCGGAGCAAATATTTATACCTTTCCCAAGCTTCGCAGAGGGATTCTGAATCTTGTTGTACAAAGGATGTGATGTCATTCCTCAGCTTTCCAGTTCTGGCTGGTGGAAAGTACTTTGCAAGAAATTTGGTGGCTAAAGTGTTCCAAGTTATGATAAAACCTGCTGGTAGTGAATGTAGCCAAACTTTAGCTCTGTCCTTCAAGGAGTATGGGAAAACACGCAATCTCATTGCTTCTTCTGATGCTCTGTTGTAGTTGAAAGTACTGCAAACTTCCAGGAAGTTACTGATGTGGGCATTAGGATCTTCAATTGCATTCCCCCCGAACTGAACTGACTGCTGAATCATCTGAATGCATATTTTGATGTCACACGCATTTTCTGGTAAGGGAGTAATTACAATACAGGAAATGAGTATGTCAACCACCGGAATGGTTCTGTCTCGAATGGGAATTGGTGGTGCAACCTCCAACGGTTCAGGTTCCATGTTGACTAAAGCTTCTTGGCCTTCTCGCCTTTCCCTTCTCAACTGTCTGATGGTTCTTTCAATTTCCGGGTCAAGCAGTCGGAGTTCAAAGCTTCTGGTTCGTCTCATGAAGTTTCTGAGAACCTGAAACACAAGAAAACAAAAACAATAAGTAAAAAGAAATTAGATACAAGTAACGTATCTAACCCCTAAACTAATAGTAAAAGATAAATAAGTCCCCGGAAACGGCGCCAAAAACTTGACCGGCGTAAACACACACGTATAACGTAAGCGCACGTATCGTTCAAGTAGTATAAAAATATCGATCCCACGAGGACTTAATATCTAATCTATTAATTTTATAAGGTCAAATGATTACTAGTATCTAACATGTTGTTTGATTGATTTGAAATGATGACGATTCTAAATTTAAAAACAAGTAAATAAAATTGTTCGAAAGTAGGTTTTAAGAAAATTCAATATTAAAAACTATATAGGGTTGTGATTTCTTCCAATATCATTTTAAAGATGAAGTGGTTATTTTATGTTTGTGTAATAAATCGGTTTACTAACCTGGAACACTAAATTATGCAAAAGCCTATGTCCATGGTCAGACGTAAATACCCAGTTTAACCCAATTGAACCATAGGTCTATTGTAGGCATTGCATTTTTACACATTAGCCCAATGATGAGTCTCGTATGGAGGCAACTACCTCTTTAGTCATGAAAGTCGCGGGAAACGGACGCTGGAAGGGTAAAGTTGGAAAATGGAATTTTCGTTGGATTTAACTCGATTGTTTCTCTTCGGGTTCGCTTGTTGGACATCTGTTTTAAAAACACACCAAACCCATTAAAACACATCTCACAAATTAAATAATTAAAACCAATTAAAATTAAACTTAATTAAATTAAATCACATTCACCAATTAAATTGAACTTGAAATTAAATTAAATTAAATTCCTAATTTAAATAAAACACATTCCTAATTTAATTTAATCACCTTCCTAAATTAAATAAATCATATCCTTAACTAAAAAGAATAAATCAAATCACTTCCCTTAATTAAAAGATTTTCCCTATCACATACTAAATTAAAAATATCTCCTAATTAATACACAAATTTGATTCCTTCCCCAACAAGGTAAAACCCATCCCCTTGCCTATAAAAATAACCATTCACCCCTTTATCAAACCCTGGCCGGCTCTCTCACGAAAAATCACAAACAACAGCCAAAGTCCCCCATGCAGAAACCCTCATTCACGTAGCAACCCTTCACGCCAACTGACCACTTGTTCTCTCCCACAAAACTGACTCACACACTCAAACAATTGACCACGTGAACTAAACCAAGCCACGCCCTTGATAAGCCTCACTTCCACTCACGCCTGCCACTATCACTCACCCTTCACGCTCAGCAAACTGTCCACGGCCTGCTCCACTAACGCACAAAAACCCAGCCTTCACGCACGTTGCACCCTCTATCACACAAACAGCGCATCTGCCCCGCATTCACAAACAGCCCACTAGCCACATTAAATAGCCAAACAGCAGCCTTTTGACCAACTCAGCGCAGCCCACAGCCTTCAGCAATAAACGCCACTTGTCGCCTAAACCAAACTGCCCATTCCCTAAATCAAACAGCCTTCTCGCCTCATTACACGTCCCTCACTCTCTCGGCACATCACGCAAATAAGCCCTTAAACGCCCCAACTCAACCCACCTACTTCACGCCAATGATCACTCACGCAGGCCTGCTCCCCTCAACGTATCAGCCGCACATTGACCCTCATTACCAGTCCACATTGCCGCACATTAACCATCGAAAACACACCCAGAAACTGTCCTAAACCCACATCAAAACTGCCCAAAACTGCCCAAAACAATCCCGAAACTGCCCAAAACAGCCACTGAAACTGCCGAGAACAGTCCCTTAATACACCTGAAACAGTGACCAGAAATTCACCGAAAACAGCAGTGAAACGGAGTAAAAACAGCAAAACAGCGAGAAAAGACGTTAAGTTGGTGAACCAAAAGAGTTGCGGATCATTCACCCTTCCAACGGACGTGTAACGCCCTTTCTTGAGACGACAAAAGAGGTGAGACCTGAGGGCACCTTTTCACTCATATCTTTCGTTTTAATTTATTTATTTTAAGAATATTATTGCATGAGAGTCGTTTGGAGCATGATGTGATTGTTGGATGAGCGGGATATGTGTTCCCTTTTGTGCTATATCGGATGGAAGCCCAGACGTAAATTCCGTAGCCGATTCCGAATGGACGATATTGCGGTCTGCACTCGGGATACAACGCCACGTACCACTTAAGATATGTTGTGTATATGATGCATATAAAGTTTGGGGATTTTCATATATGTTGTGTATTTGGATGTGTATATGATGCATATAAAGTTTCATGTTTATTGGATTACATCTTGATGTGTTTTGAAGCATGAAATGATAAAGTGCACAAATGGCACCCATTTGGAGGCTCTCGGCCAAATGAATGCAATTTCAGGATTTTTGTTGTTTTGGTGTTTTGATGTTTTGAACATGCTAAGTTCTTCTTAGAAATGATTTAGAATCATTCAAAATTGATTTGATCAATTTCGGATTAAAATGGACAAAAATACCAAGTAAGGGTAATTTGGTAAATTCACTTAAATATGATTTATTGAATTTTATTTCATAATTTGATTATTGGAATATTAAATAAATATGTTTATTTAATTAATCCGAGAAAAATTTTTGAAATCGGAAAATACGATTTTCCACTGCTTCCGCTGCGTTACCGGATTATGCCCCTAAAAACCCCTACAGTTTGTAAAGATATAACAGAGAATCGCCACTCTCTCTTGGATAATATTTTCTTATAAGAGTAGTATTCCAGTTCGCGGATTGATATGTGTGATCAGTTCTTGAGACTGTGGCCACAGCGGAAGAATCATGTGAGATTCTTGGGTTAGCACGATTCATGACATTATCAACATCATACCTTTGACCATATGGGTAGACACTTTCCGTACCCTAGGTCAATAGGTGGGGATACAGTGGGGCGAGGGACTGTATCATATGTAAATCGCATACATAATGGGTATATATATCGTTTCTTCTCATTTGGGGGCCTTGGCATGTTGCTAGATGTCAACCTTAGTCATTGAAATCGAATGACCATCTGATCGGAGGATAATTTATGTTCGATTAAATTATCACGATTCATTTTATGTCCAACTTGAGGGGAACCCAAAAGGTCACACACAACAAAGTCGAAATCAATGGTTAACAATACACAGTACAAATATAACAGCATATATGATTGCTGTAGGAATTATTCATAAATGGTTCAATGTGTTTAATTATTGAACAAATCATTTATGAGATTCCATAGTGGCTTAGGGATTGGTGAATGACGATAGGGTCACTTTGGGAATTGGAATAAAAAAATAATAAATAAATAAAATTACTATTCACATGAATAGTAATTTTTTTTTATTTGTTTTGAATTCCAATTCGGCCCAAACTCTTATTAGGGTTTTATAATCTCATTAAACCATTAAATTAAGATCCAATGGCTAAGATTAAATTAGCTTTTATCCCACATCGGATTCTTAATTAATTTTGTTATCTTTGGAGCATTATATAAACCTAAATAATTCTTTACAAATTTGCTACACCAAACCTTTCACTTCTTGGGTTTATATAAGTGAGCAACACTAAAGTTTATTCCACATCATGTTTTCAGGCTTGTATGGCACGCTACATTTTAGTTCATGCTTATACGATCATGTCACATCATGCTTCTCATGGTTACAAAGATGTTAAACAGTAAAGTCACGTCATCAGGTTTTAGTGTAGTTTACATGTGTAATCACAAATTTTCAGATTATATCTGCATGTTACATTTTTCCAGTTATATATTAGAATTCAAGATATGTATAAGGTTTTCAAATCAGGTCCATTTTGTTAGATTTCATCATTATTTTCATGATTACATTTGTAGTTTAAGTTTTCATGTTTTAAGTTTATATTTCATGTAATCATTCCATGTGTTAAGTTTACATGCTATCATTTGACATCATAGTATTTTTCCAAGTGTCATGCCATGTTTCATTTTTTTCATGTAAATATGTTTCAGTATATATTTTTCACGTATTTTAGTTTAAGTATTTCAGAAAATGGTTCACAAGAACAATGGAAGATGAAATATTTTCAAAACAACAGTAGGGTACTGTCCCCTCATGTTTAGCGACCTGAGATCACTCGCATTCCTCATAGGGCACAGATCACCCCCATCGACTTATTCATGTTCACGTTCCCTTACTTACGAGAAGTTAGGTCCTGCTAAGTAGGTTTCACGCCCCCAGGTTATGATAATAGTGTGGATTTTTATGTTTAGAACATGTGTAAGTGTACGTAGGGTCGACGACCCAATCCCGGTATATATGGCGATGCGGGGAAGACGTCCCGACCCCGATCATTACATATGTAGTTTCAGCTAATTTTTATGATTTTTACGAAATAATTTTTTTACAGATACCTGTAAATTTTTCAGATCATGTTTATGTTTTATCACTTCAAATTGTATTTTGAAGTTCAAGATTAAGTTTTACATTTTACGATCTATTATCTTCAAGTTTACAGTTGCATACACGTTTTAAGTATTCAATTATGTTTAGATGATATTGCATGGTCATTAGATATGTTTACACTTTTAGTTCTAGGATATGTTTTCATGTTAATGTTTACAGTTCACGAGGAAGTGTGCAGACATGCTTTTAGCTTATGTTTTATAGTTTTTATGTTCTGTCACGGTAATTAAGTCTTTGTTTTAGAGTTACGTATTTTCTTCTGCAGTCAATTGTGTTGCATTATTGTGCTTCAAATTTCAGTTATGTTTCAGGTTTTGAATGGTATACAGTCATAATCAGTTGTCACATATGATTCAAAATTCAGGTTTGACGTAAAATCTTCCAATTGCAATATTATATATAAATATGCTGTTGGGGTTCCTAGAACATGCCAAGGATCTTCTAACATGAAATTGGTGTGAATACTCAAAGATGTTGCGGAAAAACTTACATTGATCGGTTTGCTTGGATGTAGAGATTTAAAAACTTTTGATGTTGATGAAGAGCTCCAAGGTTCTCCTTGTGTTCCAAACTCTTGGGAATGGTTTCCCTAAGACCATGGTTGACTCCTTTGTAGTGCTAGCTTGAAGAAAAAATTGCAACAAAATTTCTAAGATGGGAGAAGGGTTTCACGGCAATGTGTGAAATTGGGAGAGAGAGAGTTGTTTTGATATTTGATTTATGTATATATGAGTTTCAAAAAATAAAATCCATTTACCAAAATCAAGCTTAGGTATATGTCATTCAAATTGACAAAATGTGTTTTACAAGCTACCAAAATCACCACCAACTTCTATCAACCAAAAGTGAATAAAGTTGACTAGTGATGTGAGTTGGTGGGCCCCACTTTAAAATTCAAAATTCGAGTGGGCCCGCTTAACACACTTCAGGCTCGGGTTCGTTTAATTCCGAATTAACGAATTTTCCGTTGTGACATAATTAAATCTAATTTAATTAAATAATTATGCCTAGCAAAATTATTCTTAAAGTTGCTTACGAATTAATTCTAAATTAATTCGTTCGCCCGAATTAATATATAATTTTAATTCCGCTTTGAAATCTAATTTCAATTAATATATAGAATATATTATTTAATCGATTAATTCCAAATTAATCGTTCTCTCTCTACTATTCGAATTTTATCCCAGATAAATTCTTGCAGTAATTAACCCTAGATAAATTTTTCTCTCTCTCTTAATTAATCCCAGATTAATTTTATTCGAGTCAAACGTCATCGGTGAATCTTTAGGAAGCGACCCATGAGATCCCTGAATATGTTGGTAATAAATCCGGTCATCGGACTATCCGAACACGTGCGTACGACGTACGATGTTCTTACCAATTTACAAGACATGGTTGGCTTCTAGCAAAACACCGTGTCTAACCAATTCTCCCGAAATATTCTTTTAAGGAATACATAATCTATACCAGACATAGTATACTAAGTATTGTGTATTACGATCTAGTATCGGATTTCACATGCTACGCCTAGGGCTGGAATTATGTCTCCCCCGTACGAAGCATATATCGAATCACTAGCAACTAGTCTCTTTAATCGGATAATCATGACCTTGTCATATTATCCCGATAGTTGCAACATAATAGAGTATCGGTTCTATATCCATACGTGATCATCATCTCCATATGACTGAAGTGATACTTCCATCTTGACATCACACCCAATACACTACGATTCTCAATAAACCCAGAAAAGGCGTACACAGAACCTGTTAAAGCCCCGGATGACCAAAACCAAAGCGTATTGATTGTCGCAAGTATTAGTGATGCAAGTCTCATATTAAGACCAAATACACCTACCCTGATTCAGATTCCCATAGACACATAGTCATACAACCAATGAGATTCTGAGGGGTCTATCTAGAGCGAAGCTTTTCTCGTACCATCGGCAAACAGAACCTCCTATTACACTTGCATGAGTATCCAACACCCAAATATATGAGAACTATATCGTTATGCTTCCATAACGCGCACAAGTGTAATACTAGCCTATTCCGCATTATCGATGTCCAGTCTCGATAATACTATGACTATGGATATTTAATGATTAAACCTTTCATGGATTGATACTGTCTCATATCTTATTAATCCAGAACTAATCATAAGGACTTTTATCATTTATATATTCAAGTGATCTAATTACAAAATGATAAAATAGTAATTTCCTTTGTCACATAGTTAATTTGTACAAAAACCACAATGTCTTTTACAAATATTGATGTTATAGGTCCTAATTGTCCAACAATCTCCCACTTGGCCTATAGTCAATCACTCAAGTATCTAAAACCTGAACTATGTACATGTCGCTCAAACTTTTACTGAGAAATAGCCTTCGTCAGCGGATCTGCAATGTTCTCATCTGATGCGACCTTCTCGATCTTCACATCACCATGATGTATGATCTCACGAATCAGATGGAAATGTCGAAGTACATGCTTGGATCATTGATGAGACCGCGATTCCTTAGCCTGTGCTATAGCCCCGTTATTGTCACAATACAAAGGAACAGGCTCAGCTGCTAACGGAACTACTCATATTTCAATTAGGAATTTACGGATCCAAACTACCTCTTTTTCTGCCTCAACTGCAGCGATATATTCTGCTTTTATTTTTGAATTGGCAACAATCTCTTGCTTGGAAGATTTCCAGCTCACTGCTCCGTTGTTCAAACAAAATATGTACCCGGATTGTGACTTACAATCATCTTTATCGGTTTGGAAACTTGCATCGGTAAACCCAGTTACCTCAACTTCTCCATCTCCATATACTTGTCTAAGATACTTAAGGATGTTCTTAACCGCAACCCAGTGACCATCATCTTGAGTTTTATGACACATGTCCTTAGATAGAGAGACACTATGTGACACTGGCAACAGTCCCCTCTAAGCTGATCCATGTTGAATCTCTTCAACACTTTGTCAATGTATGTGCTCTAGGAGAGTCCAAGCAGCTTTCTAGATCTATCCCGGTAGATCTTTATTCCCAGAATAAAGGCTGCTTCTCCTAGATCTTTCATGGAGAATTTTAATGAAAGCCAAGCTTTCACCGATTGTAGCATGGGAATATCAGTGCGCTCCCACTAACCTTCTTATATACACAATGATCATCCTCATTTTGAACGAAATCGTATTCTTTAATGATCTCATCAAAACGTTGGTTCCAAGAACGCGATGCTTGCTTCAATCAATAAATGGATCGATTTAACTTGCAAACCTTGTTTGCATGTTTTGGTACGACAAAACCGTCAGGCTATTTCATATAAACATCCTCCAAAAGGTTTCCATTAAGGAAAGCCGTTTTGACATCCATTTGCCATATTTCATAATCAAAATATGCAGCAATAGCAAGCATTATCCGAATGGATTTAATCATGGCAACAGGTGAAAAAGTTTCGTCGTAGTCGACACCATGTCGCTGACGATACCCTTTCGCTACAAGCCTAGCTTTGTATGTTTGTATGTTTCCATCCATGCCCGTCTTCTTCTTGAAGACCCATTTACAACCAATAGGCTTTACGCCTTTTGGTGCATCAACCAGTGTCCAAACATGGTTGGTGTACATGGAATCCATTTCGGACTTCATGGCTTCTTGCCATAAAGCGGAGTCGATATCTTGTATCCCTTCCTCATACATAGCCGGCTCATTATCCTTAATAAGATTAATATCAAAATAAGGTGAGATCAGAAACCCATACCTCTCAGGTTATTTTCTGACTCTCTCCGATCTACGCGGTTCTTGTGTATTAGAAGATTATGGTACAGTCTCATCCCTGATGAACTGTTCGTGTTCCGATAGGGAATCGGTGCTAGGAACAGTATCACTCCAATTTTCATTGAGTTCTACTTTCCTTGCACTTACCACTACATTTAGGAATTCCTTTTTGAGGAAAACCGCATGTAGAGCAACAAATACCTTGTTCTCTTGTGGGTTGTAGAAGTAATATCCTTTGGTTTCCCTAGGATAACCTACAAATAGGCACTTATCCTATTTGGGTTTTAGTTTTGTACCATCAAAACGTTTAACGTATGCCCAGCATCCCTAAATCTTCAGGAATGGGAAACCAGGTTTCTTTTCTGTCCATATTTCATATGGAGTCTGTTCAAAAGACTTTGACGGAACCTTATTCAAAATAAGTATTTCAATATTCAATGCATATCCCCAGAAGGAAATTGGTAGCTCAGTGTGACTCATCATTGACCTTACCATGTCCAACAAAGTTTGGTTTCTCCGTTCGGACACACCGTTCAACTGAGGGGTTCCTTGAGGAGTCCACTGTGAAAGAATACCATACTCTTTCAAGTAATCGAGAAACTCATTGCTCAAGTATTCTCCACCACAGTCCAACCGTAATGTTTTAATACTTTTTCCGGTCTGTTTTTCTATTTCGTGTCGAAACTCTTTGAATTTCGCAAAGGTTTCTGACTTGTGTCTCATAAGATACACATAACCATAACGCGATCATCATCCATAAAGGTTATGAAGTATTCATATCCACCTCTAGCCTGGCTAGACATGGGCCCACATACGTCACTATGAACGAGGGCTAACAGTTCGGTGGCACGTGCACCTTTACCGCTAAAAGGTGTTTTAGGCATTTTGCCTAATAAACAAGATTCACAACGTCATATGAATTTGGATCAAATCCGTCCAAGTATCCACTCTTCGAAAGTGTGGATATACGAGTCTTGTTAATGTGTCCCAGACGACAATGCGACATATAAGTTTCATATTTGTTACTTAATTTAAGCCTTTTGTTTGTCATATTATATGTTTGAGATTGATTTATACTCAAAATATAAAGACCATTATTTACATCAACACTACATATCTCAAAATCATTTTTATAAACAAATAAAGTAATCTTACATTGCGGACTCCATCATGGAGGCTGAATATGTAGCAGCTTGTGAAGCAGCTAAGGAAGCAGTCTGGCTCCGTAAATTCTTGAGAGATCTGGAAGTTGTTCCAGATATAGATAGACCACTCATAGTTTATTGCGATAATAGTGGTGGGGTGGCAAACTCCAAAGAACCAAGAAGCCACAAGAGGGGAAATCACATATAGAGGAAATTCATAGGAACCTAGCAGATCCGTTTACAAAGACCTTGTCGGCTAAAATATTTGAAGGTCACCTAGATGGTCTAGGATTATGTGACATGTCTCATTTGCTCAAGTACAAGTGAGAGATTGTTGGGATGTATGCCCTAGAGCTACATATGATGTAAATGGATTTATGTGTTTCGAAATAAAATGATGCATCATTCATTTATCAAAATGTTTGTTTAATTTTCGCATATTATAAATTATCTTAAATACCCTAGATTACTTATGTGCCTTCAGACTTAGTATATGAGTGTCATACACAGGAGGATTTAAGTCTGAAGTTAGTAATCTTAAATAGTCCATAGAGAGCAAACAAAGCGTGTAATTTGTTTGTGGTTTATCTATAGCTGTGGTCCATTCTATATTTGTATAGCGACCTTGATCCGAGATCGTCCATGTAGAGACATGAGAATGGAGGCACCTTGTATGATGTGATCATATAGGACTGGACCCAGATGGAAATGACATTCTTATAATATCCGTTAAACAAAGAAATTCATTTCAATCTACTAGATGGTTATATATGGATTGATCTTAATCCTGAGTGTACTACGAACTCCTGCATGGCAGACTATGTCCTTTGATTGACAAAGGTGAGGTTGGTGTCGCAGTCTCGACCAATAGCTACGTACTTTGGGGGCATGGCCTGTTGTGTAGCTGTGAATGTTTTACATAGATATGGAGTTCACTCCTTCTTGCGAGAAGTAGATGAGTATCTTTCTTAAGGGTTGATTCAGGTACTTGAACGATGAGAGCGCTCAAGTCTTTCTATTATGAATAGAAAGATTATAATTCATAATGGTTATGAATAAATCGTTCATTAGAGAATCAATGGTACTTAGGGTAAAAATAATTAAAGGGGTAAAATAGACATTATGACCCGGCTCTAATTACGAGATACTCATGAAGGGTCAATTCGTATATAGTGACTATATCGATGGACACCGACTTGGTTCGACTTAATATATATCTGCAGTGATGAGAGTGCAGCTTTAGGTTTTTAGTGGAATAATCTAAAGTTAATAATTCAGAATATTTAATTAAAGAGTTTTAATTAATATTTCGAGATTATTGGAGCTCAGAACTGTAGGTCCATTTGGTCCATGTGTTAGCTCCTTACACTATAGGAATCCATGGAATAATTGGATGGTCCAATTATGAACTCACTTGAAAATTAATAAATAATTGAGAATTATTTATTGATACAATTATTAATTTGATTAATAATTATATAATGTCACACCTTGAAATTATATATTAAAGTGTTTAATATATAATTTTATATTATTGATTATTAGATAATCATTTAATATAAGATTTGATTTTAAATTAAATTTGATTTAATTAAAAATTAAATATGTAATTTATATCATGATATAAGTTACATGTTAAATTTTAATTCAAAATTAAATGATATTTGATATTGTATTTAATTTTTGAAATTATTAATTTTGTTGTGACAAAAATGTCATTGGCCAATATTTATATGTGTGATTATGGTTAGGGTTAATTTGGTAAATGTTTATTAAATCAACCTAAACCCTAGATATAAATTGAAGGCTTTTCTCTACACATTTTAACCATAGCCTCACTTTCTCATTCTCAATAAGATTGAAAATGAGAGAAAAAAGAGAAAAGAAAAAGGCAGAAAATTTTCTCAAGAAAATTTTCATCAAGTGAGTTTACCGAGCCCACCCTCACGGATTTTTGGTGGTGAGTCATAACACGAAAGATTGAGTGGTAAACCCGATCCATGACACAAACTCACGACAGAAGCTTTTGATTTGATCAAAGTCACGCATGATTATGGTAGATGAATCACGGTATCAAAACCTTTTCTTTCTTTTGTTGATCTGGAATTGTTCGTGATTGGATATACTTCATGGCTCATGTTTGATGATTGGCCGTGGCTATATTGGGTGCATGATCGTGCATATGAATATGTTGGCATGTTTAAATCTTAATGAGTTTGATCATGTGGTTTATTAAAGCACACGGCTTGACCAGTATTGATCAACCAAGGTGGCGCACTGAATCAATCCAAGCCATTCTTAAAGTGGTGCACTTTTTTTTATAGAAAGCAATTTTAACTTGACTTGCGTGACATTTGAAATTGGAAAGTCACACGCCACACATGTTGATTGGTTTTATATATGTTATTTGTTTTTGGTTCATCTAAATGGCTGTGTGTTTTTTGTTGAAAAAATAATTTCACAAAGTGCATGGCCAAGATGAAGGTAACAAATGACCACACAGCAACTGTGCGCATATGTGGGAAATGTGGGGCGGTCCAGATCTAGAATTTTTTGGTAGAAAAATTCTGGAATAAGATGAGGAGAGCAAAAAAAAATTTCAAGAATGATCTCGGGTGCCTAAGACGTTTCTGCTGCGCTAGGAAAGAGTTTCCTACAGGGGGAAGGGTGAAGCTTTTATTATTATAATTTAGATTAATCCCCCTTAATTATAATATATAAATTATCTTAAAACTTAACTTAATTGGATACCGCCTTTTATGGTCGGTTGGACTTAATTAAATTGATTTTAATCTGACTAAACTGGATATCGCCTTTATGTTCGGTTGGAATTAATTCAAAATCTGACTTAATTCAGGATACCACATATATGGTCGGTTGGTAATATCATGCAAATTTATATATTATAATAAAAGATATTTCTAAATTAGAAATGATAAAAGTGGATCCCCTAACCCCCCGCATTTTATTTTTATTCTAAGGAAGTGATGAAATACAATATTTACATGCTTGATTATTGAATTAATTATATTATGTTTAATACTTTGGTAATGCTTCTCGTTGCCTGATCACCAATAAGATTGATGGGTAAACTTAAAATGAATTGGAAAAAGGATTTTAGGTTTCAGCTTAGATTCAATAGCTCACGATTTCACCTTACTCAAAAAATTTCAAGAATGATCTCGGGTGCCTAAGACGTTTCTGCTGCGCTAGGAAAGAGTTTCCTACAATTGGCATCAAGAGCGAGGTTGAGAGTGTTTTAACCCTTCTCCTTTTAATTTAAAGTTTCTGTTTTTTTATATATTTATATGAGTTATAGATATGATATGCATGTTTAGATGAGTAGGCACAAAATAATATTAATGTGATGAATGATTGTTATTTATCTTGTGATGAATGGATTTTGCATTGGTCGTAAATTTTTCCGGCTCTTATTTTTGTAGTTGGTTTTGTTTTTGGGATGTGAGGCCATAAGGCCATTGTTTACAATTGTTGTAATTTTATTTTCCTATTTAAAATTTCAATTATTGTAATTTGGAGCACCGAAGTCGCAAAAGGAGCCAACACCACCTTGAAGCGGATGCCTTGGTATATTTGATGTACTAATTAGATTAGTATAGGAAAACTAAGAGCCCGGTCAATGCAAAATAAATTTATGTTATATGTATGTTTATTTCGAATTGTTTGAATAACATGTCATATAGCTTAGGGTGCCTACTCTTGCATTTTACATGTCATAACATGTTTTAGATGCATTATCATTATAGACATGAAATATGATTTTATATGATTTAAAATGTTTAAATAAGATTATGATATGCATGGAAATCAATTAATTGGATTTATGGTTTAATTTTTTTTTTTAATATATATTGGGCTTAATTAGTGCATAATAAATTTTATTGGTATAAAGGATGGAAACCCGGATATAAATTTCATAGCCGAATCTGAATGGACGGTAATATGGTCTGCACTCGGGATACAATTCCACGTTCCATTGGATTTTATAACGCACTAAGATTAATTAAATAGTTTAATATAAATCTTGACCATTTTAGGATTCTAAAATTTTAAACCTATTAGTGTTCTAATATTTTAAGAGTTAAAATATAATAGGTCACTAATACGACTCTAATTAAATTAGTTTAATTGAGTAATACTATTAGGAGAGACTAATGGAAAATTAGTGATATAAATTTTAAGAGTTAAAATTGGTTAGGTCACTAATGTTAAACTAGTGTAAATAAAAGTTATGATTTAGCGGCCATAAATTTATCCACATTAGTTAAAATAAAATATTAGATATTTTATATATAGAAATCTTAATTTTAAATAGTGAGTGGGAGAGGGATATACGACAGTATATCCCGCGATCTCCGTTGTTAGTCCGAAAATATGAGATTCAAAATGTGCCTCGAGACGGCTTTGCTTTCGTCCCCCTACGGATGGTGTCCATTTTGGGTCAATATCAGGTTTGGATTCCGAGAGGATAGGGATTATAGATGTATCTTGTGAACTGACCTACCCTACGGCGGCACTTCACTCGTTAAGTCCAAGAATCCCAAAACGGCGGGTCACACTCACAAAGGAATAATTAACTGTTAATAAAATTCCTTGATCAAATGAAATGGTAGTTGTTTAATATAGGAATAAGAGTTATTCCCGCATATATTAATCAACTGAGATTGTCTCGATCTATCAGGCAAGTACATGACCTACCCTACGGCGGCACTTACTTGTGGGATGATAGATTTATGTGGCATAGTAATTCTCTTAGGTTTCTAATTCGTTATTTATGGTCCATGCATCATGTTTAATTTTATGCCAAAATTATTGATGATTTTAATATACGAAGAATGAATGTTAAATACATGTTTATTTTATTTTTCAGCCATGGTTTCTCAAATTATTTCCATACTCTCAAACGATAAATTAACGGGAGAAAAATATGTTAAGTGGAAAAGTAACATGAACGCTATCCTGGTTTGTGAAGACCTAAAGGTCGTCCTGATAGAGGAGAGTCCTCCCGAGCTGGCCAGAAATGCTGGCCAAGCTGTGCGCGATACCTACCAGAAATGAGTCGTAGGAAAGGAGAAATCCCGCCGCTACTTGCTAGCAGTGATCTCTGAGGTTCTTGCTGCAAAGCATGATCCTATGGCTTCAGCATCTCAGATGATGGAGTCATTGTAGGGCATGTTTGGGAAGCCTTCGGAGCGTCAACATCATGAAGCCATGGTCTCAGCGATGACTGCTAGGATGAAGGATGTGACATCAGTCCAAGAGCACGTCTTGAGGATGATGACATATCTCAACACTGCTGAAATCCATGGAGCTCGTATTGACGAGCGGAGCCCGGTGACCATGATTATTGAAACTCTTATGAAGAGTTTCCTGCAGTTTAAAAGCAACTATGTTATGAAAAAGTTGACTTTTACGTTGACTCAACTACTTAATGAGTTCACCCAATACGAGTCCATACTTGTGGATCCTCGTAAGCCCAGTGCTAAGGTAAATGTTGTCGAGTCTTCAAAATCTGCAAAGATAAAGAAGAATAACACTGGGAAGACTAAAGGTATAGCTACTTGATGTACGTAAAGACCTTGCTGAAGGTGACTTTACTATAAGAGTCAGGACAAGGGATGTGTAGACAACAAAACCTGGGCGACGCTGTTCTAGGCTCGCGGCCTAGTTGGGAAGTATGAAATAACATGGAGTCGCCACCCGGTGTGAACCGGGACAAAGATTTAAGGCCGCACTCACCCCTCGCAAGGGAAGACCTCAAACCGTTGGGTTCGGAATGGTCCCTTACTTATGTCACTTGTGATGATATAATTTGTGCAATAAACTAACCGAATCTATTCAACATTCATGCTCAAGGGTACTTAGATCTAACATGCTTTCATCCAAATAATTCCACGCAATGTAACACAACAAGCATATTGAACCATTAAATCAACATGCATAAATCATTACCCAAACGCATCATAAACTAAGAACATGCATAATGAACAACCTAAACATGCTTTAACAAATAAATAAAAAACTAAATTAAACCATGCTTTAAATAATAAACATATAACCTAAAGACTATAACATGCTCAAATACAAATTAGGATGAGACGAGATGCGTGTATCTTAAGTGGTACGTGGCATTGTATCCCGAGTGCAGACCATACTACCGTCCATTCGGAGTCGGCTATGGAATTTACGTCCGGGTTTCCATCCGATATACCACAAAAGAGAACACATATCCCGCTCATCCAACAATCACATCATGCTTCAAACGACTCTCATGCAATTATATATCAAAATAAATAAAACAACAATAAAGAAGATAAGTAGAAAGGTGCCCTCAGGTCTAACCTCTTTTGTCATCTAAGAAAGGGCGTTACACGTCCGTTGGAAGGGTGAATGATCCGCTACTCTCTTAGTTCACCAACTCAACGTCTTTCCTCGCTGTTTTGCTGTTCGGGCTGCTGTTTCAAGTCCGTTTCGCTGCTGTTTCACTGCTACGTTTCAGGTCACTGTCTTGATGGTTTAGCGGACTGTTTTGGGTGATTTTGAAGGCTTAGGGAGGTGCGTTTGTGAGGATTTTTTAGGAAAACTTTATGGAGGTTTTGGGGATGGTGTTTAGGTGATTTTAGGACTGTTTTATGGGTTACAGACGCAACAAAAACTGACCAGAACAGGGGACGAAACTGTGCAGTTCAAGGTGCAGTGAAGGGTGTTTCGGGACTGTTTTGGGCGCTGAATTGGAGCTGTGTTTGGAGGGTGTTTAGTGCGACTTTAGGGCTGTGAATAAGGTTTATTTGAGGGTGTTTTAGGGCTGTGAATGGGGGCTGGAACTCGGCAATGGAGGGTTAAGTTTAGGGCTTGGGCGTGAAGGGTGTTGATTGATGGAGGGAGGATGCGGCAATGGAGGCTATTGGATCTTGAAGGTGCGGCAATGGAGGCTTCAGGGGGATGCTTGGGCGTGCAATGGAGGCTTAAGAGAGTGCTTTAGGCATGTGAGAGAGGTGTATGAGCTAGGTCTTGAATGGGGGGTGAAGGCCTCTTTTTATAGGCAAAGAGAGAAGACTTTCCTAATTAGATTAGGAAGGAATCTCCTAATTGATTTCTAATAAGGAATGCATCTCCTAATTAGGATTTGGGATTGGATTTGATTTGGTAGGGATTTGATTTGATTTCTTTTATTTAGGTAAGGATTTACAAGATTTAAACATGTGATAAATATGCATATACCTAAATAAAGGGGCTTTGGGCGTGAATCACATCCTTTGGGCATGGATTTGGTTTGACTTGGTTTGACTTGGGTTGACTTGGGTATTTGGGCTTGGTTTGGGTTAGGTATGGGTTTTGGGCCTTAGGTAAGCTTTGAAACGGAAGTCCAACAAACAATCGGAGCCAAGCAACGAGGTTAAATCCAACAAAAATTCCATTTTCCAACTTTACCCTTCCAACGTCCGTTTCCCGCGACTTTCATGACCAAAGAAGTAGTTGCCTCCATACGAGACTCATCATTGGGCTAATGTGTAAAAATACAATGCCTACAGGATGCTGTTTTAGTAAAGCAGTGGGAGTTGTCAGTTTTCAATTTTTTCAAATAAAAGTTATTTGAATTTAAACAAAATGGTGTTTGTTTCTATTTTGTCATGGAAAATTGATTTTTGCTTCAAAACTATTGCATGATGGTTATCATTTTATCTGATAATAATAGTTATTATTTCATAAATGGATTACCTTTATGCTAAGGAAACTAGGAGATAACTTATATCTGTTAACACCGTTAACACATAAGCCACTGCTCAATACTGAAAAATTTTAGGTTGAGAAACCTAAAACTAAATGGCAAAAGATTTCACATGATGTCACATATTTATGGCGTCTTAGAATTGGTCATATTAGCCTTGACCGGATAGACAGATTGATAAAGAACAGAGCCTTAAACTAGTTAAAGCTCGGAACTTTACCATTTTGCAAATCCTATTTAGAAGGAAAAATGACCAAGAGACCTTTTAGTGGAAAAGGTATAAAGAGCCAATCAACTACTTGAGCTAATACATTCTGACGTTTGTGGACCGATGAAAGTAAGAGCCCGATGTGATTATGAATACTTGGTCACATTCATTGATGATTATTCTAGATATGGGTATGTTTAACTAATGCAACACAAGTTAGATACTTTTGAAAAGTTCAAAGAGTATCGTGCTGAGGTTGAGAACCAGTTAGGTAAAACAATCAAAACTCTAAAATCATATCGTGGAGGAGAATACTTTGATAGAGATTTCAAGGAATTCTTAGTTGAGCATGGGATAGTATCCTAGCTCACAGCACCTGGAACACCATAGAAAAATGGTGTTACAGAGAGGAGAAATCGGACCCTACTATACATGATGAGATCTATGTTTAGTTATAGCTCAATACCTAGTTCGTTCTGGGGATATGCACTGCAAATTGCATTGCATATCCTTAATGTAGTTCCGTCTAAGTCTATTTTTAAGACTCCCTTAGAGTTGTGGAATGGTCGTAAAACTAGTTTATGATATTTCCGCATATTGGGGTGTCCAACACATGTGCTAAAGAATAATACTACAAAGTTGGAGCCACATTCTCAGTTGTGCCTATTTGTAGGCTATCCTAAGGAGACTAGGGGTGGATTCTTCTATAGTCCTGATGATAACAAAGTATGTGTATCGACAAATGCTACGTTTCTAGAGGAGGACTATATGAGGGAGTTCAAGCCTCGAAGTAAGGTGTTACTCGAGGAGTTACTTGCTGGTTCGACCACCACACCATCGTCAATGACAGTTGACAAATACATAGCACCTCCGACATCTGAGAGTCAGATGCAAGTTTGTCAGAATGATTTACCACCTAGACACGGTGTGAGGGTTGTACGACAACCAGATCGCTACCTTGGGGTTGGAAAGGCACAAGTTATCACATCCAGCGATGGTATAGATGATCCATTGACCTATCGTAGTGCAATGAATGATTCTGACAAAGAAAAATGGCTCAAAGCCATGAACCTAGAGATGAAGTCCATGTACTCCAACTTAGTCTGGGAACTTGTAGACCAACCTGATGGGGGTGAAGCCCATAGGTTGCATGTGGATCTACAAGAGAAAGAGTGTAGCAGATGGGAAGATACAGACCTTCAAGGCTAGGCTAGTGGCCAATGGTTATACCCAGAAAGAGGGAGTTGATTATGAGGAAACTTTCTCACCAGTAGCTATGCTCAAATTCATCAACACTCTTCTATCCATTGCTGCATATTATGACTATTAAATTTGGCAAATGGAAGTCAAGACTACATTCTTGAATGGAAATCTTGAAGAGAGTATCTATATGATACAACTAGAGGGGTTCATATCCCAAGGTCAAGAGCAAAAGGTTTTCAAGCTGCAAAGGTCCATTTATGGACTTAAGCAGGCATCTCGATCTTGGAATATAAGATTTGATACCACGATCAAGTCTTAAGATTTTGAGCAGAATATTGATGAGCATTGTGTATACAAGCGCGTCATTGACGAGAATGTGGTTTTTTCTGGTTTTATACGTCGATGATATTTACTCATTGGGAATGATGTAAAGATATTATCGGACGTGAAAACCTGGCTAGCTAACCAATTCCAAATGAAAGATTTGGGAGAGGCCAGTTATGTTCTTGGGATTCAGATACTTCAGGATCGCAAGAAACGACTGTTAGTTATGTCTCAAACATCCTCTATCGACAAGATCCTTGTTCGATTTGGGATGCAAAATTCCAAGAAAGGCAATCTGCCTTATCGGCATGGAATAGTCTCCTAAGACACCTCAAGATGTTGAGGAAATGAGACATATCCTATATGCCTCAGCAGTTGGCAGTCTCATGTATGCTATGTTATGCTTGAGACCAGACATCTGTTTTGCAGTGGGAGTACTCAGTAGGTTTCAGTCGAACCCAGGATTGGATCACTGGGTGGCTGTGAAACACATTCTCAAGTATATTAAGAGAACGAGACATTATATGCTTATATATTCCGGTAAAGATATGATCCTAAGAGGATCTATGGACTCTAAATTTCAGACGAATGTCAATTCTAGGAAATCAACATCTGGATCATTATTTACCCTAGGTGGTGGGACTATAGTATGGTGGAGTATAAAGTAATCTTACATTGCAGACTCCGTCATGGAGGCTGAATATGTAGCAGCTTGTGAATCAGCTAAGGAAGCAGTCTGGCTCCGTAAATTCTTGAGAGATCTGGAAATTGTTCTAGATATGGATATACCACTCACAATTTATTGCGATAATAATGGTGGGGTGGCAAACTCCAAAGAACCAAGAAGCCACAAGATGGGAAAACACATATAGAGGAAATTCATAGGAACCTAGCAGATCCGTTTACAAAGACCTTGTCGGCTAAAATATTTGAAGGTCACCTAGATGGTCTAGGATTATGTGACATGTCTCATTTGCTCTAGTGCAAGTGGGAGATTGTTGGGATGTATGCCCTAGAGCTACATAAGGTGTAAACGGCTTTATGTGTTTCGAAATAAAATGATGCATCATCCATTTATCAAAGTGTTTGTTTAATTTTAGCATATTATAAATGATCTTAAATACCCTAGATTACTTATGTGCCTTCAGACTTAATGTATGAGTGTCATACATAGGAGGATTTAAGTCTGAAGTTAGTAATCTTATGTTGGGATGTATGCCCTAGAGCTACATGTGATGTAAATGGTTTCATGTGTTTTTGAAATAAAACGATGCATTATTCATTTATCAAATTGTTTGTTTAATTTTCGCATATTATATATCTTCTTAAATACCCTAGATTACTTATGTACCTTCAGACTTAGTGTATGAGTGTCATATACAAGAAGATTTAAGTCTGAAGTTAGTAATCTTAAATAGTCCATAGAGAGCGAACAAAGCGGGTACTTTTTTTATGGTTTATCTATAGTTGCGGTCTATTCTATATTTGTATGGTGATCTTAATCCGGATCGTGCATGTAGAGACATTAGAATGGAGGCACCTTGTATGATGCGATCATATAGGACTGGACCCAGATAGAAATGACATTCTTATAATATCCGTTAAGCAAATAAAGTCATTTCAATCTACTTGATGGTCATATATGGATTGATCTTAATCCTGAGTGTACTACGAACTCATGCATGGCAGGCTGTGTCCTTTGATTTACAAATGTGAGGTTGGTGTAGTAGTCCCGACCAATAGCTACGTACTTTGGGGGCACAATTTGTTTTGTAGCTGGGAATGTTTTACATAAACATGGAGTTCACTCCTTCTTGCGAGAAGTAGATGAGTATCTTTCTTAAGGGTTGATTCAGTACTTGAACGATTTAAGAGCTCAAGTCTTTCTATTACGAACAGAAAGATTAATATTCATAATAGTTATGAATAAATCGTTCATTAGAGAATTAATTGTACTTAAGGTAAAAATAATTAGAGGGGTATAACAGATATTATGACCCGGCTCTAATTACAAGATACTCGTGAAGGATCAATTCGTATGTAATGACTACATCGATGGACAACGGCTTAGTTCGACTTAATATTTCATCTGCGGTAACGAGAGTGCAACTTCGGGTTTTTAGTGGAATAACCTGGAGTTAATAATTCGGAATATCTAATTAAGAGCTTAATTAATATTTCGAGATTATTGGAG
This sequence comes from Zanthoxylum bungeanum, assembly GCA_019454045.1. NCBI lineage: Eukaryota > Viridiplantae > Streptophyta > Magnoliopsida > Sapindales > Rutaceae > Zanthoxylum > Zanthoxylum bungeanum. Next base: position 45,047 of record SKCR01035177.1, read on the forward strand.
CTCGGAACCGTGGGTCCATTTGGTCCCCGTGCTAGCTCGATTTACTATAGCGTATTTAATATAATTGGATAGTCTAATTATATACTCACAACAGAATAAATATTATTAATATGATTAATAATATTAATTATGTCACACTTGAAACTATACATTAAAAGTTAATGTATTGTATTAATAATTATATGATAATAATTAAATATAAAATATTGAATTATATATATGATATAATTTAATAAGGCTAAGATTGTAATTTCTATATTATGGGTTTTGGAAACCCTTGATTTAATTTTGGAAGTAATGACTTTCAAAATATTAATCATATATTTAATTTGTAACATATATTGACTTTATGGAAAGTAAATAATGTTGTTCAAAATTAATGAAGAAATAAAGGGCATGGCCGAATTCCTTGATGTATAAGGAATACGATTTGTTTATTTTGGAAATAAAATTTAATCAAAAATCCTAGCCTTGGCCAAATTCCTTGGTGTATAAGGAATAGGATTTGTTTATTTTGGAAACAAAATTTAATCCAAAAATCCTAGCCTTGGCCGAATTCTACCTTAGGGAGGGGATTGGTTGTTTTGTTTGAGTGAAACAAAATTGACCTAAGTATAAAAGGAAAACTTGATTTTCTTTTGAGGAGTGCTCTCATTCCAAACCCTAGCCACATTCTTCTTCTTCACAATTCTCTCATAAGTTGAGAAACAATTTTGAAGAACAATAATAAGAAAAATATTAAAGTGTGTGATTAAATCTATAAAACGTTTAGGGATTTGTTTGTGTGTGTAGCCCACACTACTTTCCGTTGGTAACGATTTATAGCTCGGAAGATCTTGTGGTGTTGAACAAATCATCTTCTCATTCATTCTTGTAAGTCACGGTATTGAGGAACAATAATACCTCATTGCGGCACTTCACTTGTTACAATCTGGGCTCGGTGTTGATTTGTTTTAATTCGGGTTTTAGGAAACACCTTGGGGACTTTTTAGGGCTGAGTTAGGATTTTTTTTTGAGTGGAAAAATTAGACCTAAAACACTACAGCAGGTCATGCAAATCAGGGGTTGTTTTCGGTGGAGTTCGCGTGTGTAACGGGTGTAAAACAGTCCAATAATTCCATGCAGTTCGGGGGCTGTTCGGGGACTGTTTCACATGTATTCCGTGGCTGAGATCTTGTCCGAAACAGAAGCAAAACTTCAGTATAAGTGATGGTTCCATTCGGCTTTAAGGAAGGGAAGACAGAAAAAAATTTTCAAGGTCGATCCGTGTGCCTAATCGCTTCCGCTGCGCGAGGAAAGCGTTTCCTACAATTGGCATCAAGAGCGAGGTTGAAAAGTTTTCTTAACCTTTCACTTTTTCATTTAAAGTTTCTGTTTTTAATATATTTATATGAGTTATAAATATGATATGCATGTTTAGATGAGTGGGCACATTGTGATATTCATATGATGAATGGTTTTGTTATTTCATGTGATGAATGGATTTTGCATTGGTCGTAAATTTTTCCGGCTCTTATTTTTATAGTTGGTTTTGTTTTTGGGATGTAAGGCCATAAGGCCATTGTTTACATTTGTTGTAATTTTAATTTTCAATGTAAAGTTTCAATTTTTTGTAATTTGGAGCACCGAAGTCGCAAAGGGAGCCAACACCACTTTGGAGCGGGATTTGAAAACCAAGGAGTGCCTTGGTGAATCTCTTGTACTAATTAGATTAGTATAGGAAAATAAGAGCCCGGTCAATGCAAAAAAATAATTTTTTTTTGTTATATGTATGTTTATTTCGAATTGTTTGAATAACATGTCATATAGCTTAGGGTGCCTACTCATGCATTTTACTTGCCATAACATGTCATAGATACATTATCATTATAGACATAAAATTATGATTTTATGTAATTTAAAATGTTTAAGTTAGAAAATGATATGCATGAAAATCAATTAATTAGATTAATTGGATTTATGGTTTAAAATTTGAATTCTAATATATTGGGCTTAATTAGTGCATAATAAATTCCATTGGTATATAGGATGGAAACCCGGACATAAATTCCATAGCCGATTCCGAGTGGACGGTAATATGGTCTGCACTCGGGATACAATTCCACGTACCATTGGATTTTATGACACACTAAGATTTATTAAAATGTTTAATTAGAATTTTTGACCATTTAGAATTCCATGATTTTAGACCCTTAAGTGCCTAGTATTTTAAGAGTTAAAATATTATAGCTCACTTATACCACTCTAATTAAATTAGTTTAATAGAGTAAATCTATTAGTAGAGACTAATGAATTTTTATTGACACAATTTTAATTGTTAAAATTGATTAGCTCACTTATGACAAACTAGTGTAAATAATAATTATGATTTAGCCGCCATAAGTTTATCCACACTAGTTAAAATAAAATATTAGATATTTTAGATAGAAACCTTAATTTTTAAAATAGTGAGTGGGAGAGGGATATACGAAAGTATATCCCGCGATCTCCGTTGTTAGTCCAAAAATATGAGATTCAAAAGGCGCCTCGAGACGGCTTTGTTTTCGTCCCCCTACGGATGGTGTCAATTTTGGGTCAATATCAGGTTTGGGTTCCGAGAGGATAGGGACTCTAGATGTATCTTGTGAACTGACCTACCCTACGGCGGCACTTTACTCGTTAAGTCAAAGAATCCCGAAACGGCGGGTTACACTCACAAAAGAGTAATTAACTGTTAATGAAATTCCTCGAACAAATAAAACGATAGTTTTTTAATATAGGAATAAGAGTTATTCCAGCATATATTAAATTGACTGAGATTGTCTCGTTCTATCATGCGAGTACTTGACCTACCCTACGGCGGCACTTACTTGTGGGATGATAGATTTCCGTGGCATAGTAATTCTCTTAGGTTTCTAATTCATTACTCGTGGTTCATGCATCATGTTTAATTTAATGCCAAAATTCTTTGATGATTTTAATATGCGATGAATGAATGTTAAATGCATGTTTATTTTATTTTTCAACCATGGTTTCTCCAATTATTTCCATACTCTCAAACGATAAATTAACCGGGGAAAACTATGTTAAGTGGAAAAGTAACATGAACGCTATCATGGTCTGTGAAGACCTAAAGTTTTTCCTGACAGAGGAACGTCCTCCCGAGCCGGCCAGAAATGCTGGCCAAGCTGTGCGCGATACCTACTAGAAATGGGTCGCAGCAAATGAGAAAGCCCGCTGCTACTTGCTAGCAGGGATGTCTGAGGTTCTTGCTGCAAAACATGAACCTATGGCTCTAGCATCTCAGATGATGGAGTCATTGCAGGGCATGTTTGGGCAGCCTTCGGAGCGTCAACGCCATGAGGCCATGGTCTCAGCGATGACTACTAGGATGAAGGATGGGACATCAGTCCGAGAGCACGTCTTAAGGATGATGGTTTATCTTAAAACTACTGAAACCCATGGAGCTCGTATTGACGAGCGTAGCCAGGTGACCATGATTATGGAAAGTAGCCCTAGGCATTATCGGATTCGGATCGGATCGGACCGAATCCGAATCCGATCTGATCCGAAATGCTGTGAGATGTTTGATTCGTTTGGACTGAATCCTCTTATCGAACTCGATCCGATCCGATCCGATAATTATCAGATCGGATCAGATTGGTTCGATCCGAATTTGAATCGGATCATATCGGACCAATCCTATCCGAAATCATCCTATTTTGGATCAGATTGGTTCGATCTGATTCGAATTATTTCGGATCGGATTGGTCCGATCTGAAATAGGATGATTTCGGATAGGATTGGTCCAATCCGATCCGAATTCGGTACACATAATCTGGTTTTGAGTCAAAAAAATTGAGCGGATCGGATCGGATCGGATAAAATCTTATCCGTAATATTTCAATTTTTTTTTATTTAATATGTAACGACATCATTTTGCATATTAAATAAATAAAATCGAGCGGATCGTTTTTTTTTATAAATGATCTTAAATACCCTAGATTACTTATGTGCCTTCAGACTTAATGTATGAGTGTCATATATAGGAGGATTTAAGTCTGAAGTTAGTAATCTTATGTTGGGATATATGCCCTAGAGCTACATGTGATGTAAACAGTTTCATGTGCTTTTGAAATAAAATGATGCATTATTCATTTATCAAATTGTTTATTTAATTTTCGCATATTATATATCTTCTTAAATACCCTAGATTACTTATGTACCTTCAGACTTAGTGTATAAGTGTCATATACAAGAGGATTTAAGTCTGAAGTTAGTAATCTTAAATAGTCCATAGAGAGTAAACAAAGCGGGTACTTTGTTTGTGGTTTATCTATAGCTGCGGTCTATTCTATATTTGTATGGCGATCTTAATCCGGATCGTCCATTTAGACACATGAGAATAGAGGCACCTTATATGATGCGATCATATAGGACTGGACCCATATAGAAATGACATTCTTATAATATCCTTTAAGCAAAGAAAGTCATTTCAATCTACTTGATGGTCATATATGGATTGATCTTAATCCTGAGTGTACTACGAACTCCTGCATGTCAGGCTGTGTCCTTTGATTTACAAATGTGAGGTTGGTGTACCAGTCCCGACCATAGCTACGTACTTTGGGGGCACAGTTTATTTTGTAGCTGGGAACGTTTTACATAGACATGGAGTTCACTCCTTCTTGCGAGAAGTAGATGAGTATCTTTCTTAAGGGTTGATTCGGTACTTGAACGATTTGAGCGCTCAAGTCTTTCTATTACGAACAGAAAGATTAATATTCATAATAGTTATGAATAAATCGTTCATTAGAGAATCAATGGTACTTAAGGTAAAAATAATAAGAGGGGTATAACGGACATTATGACCCGGCTCTAATTACAAGATACTCGTGAAGGATCAATTCGTATGTAAGGACTATATCGATCGACAACGACTTAGTTCGACTTAATATTTCATCTGCGGCAACGAGAGTGCAACTTTGGGTTTTTAGTGGAATAACCCGGAGTTAATAATTCGAAAAATCTAATTAAGAGCTTAATTAATATTTCGAGATTATTGGAGCTCGGAACCGTGGGTCCATTTGGTCCCCGTGCTAGCTCGATTTACTATAGCGGATTTAATATAATTGGATAGTCTAATTATATACTCACAAAAGAATAAATACTATTAATTTGATTAATAATATTAATTATGTCACACTTGAAACTATACATTAAAAGTTAATGTATGGTATTAATAATTATATAATAATAATTAAATATAAAATATTGAATTATATATATGATATAATTTAATAAGGTTAAGATTGTAATTTCTATATTATGGGTTTTGGAAACCCTTGATTTAATTTTGGAAGTAATGACTTTCAAAATATTAATCATATAGTTAATTTGTAACATATATTGACTTTATGGAAAGTAAATAATATTGTTACAAAATTAATGAAGAAATAAAGGGCATGGCCGAATTCCTTGATGTATAAGGAATATGATTTGTTTATTTTGGAAACAAAATTTAATCAAAAATCCTAGCCTTGGCCGAATCCGTTGGTGTATAAGGAATATGATTTGTTTATTTTGGAAACAAAATTACTTATGAGCGGATCGGATCAGATAAAATCCGATCCGATCCGAAATCCATCGAACCAGACCAGCTTAATTCGATCGGATTTGATAATCGGATCGGATCCGATTCGATCTGATGCCCACCCCTAATGGAAACTATTCCGAATAGTTTCCTGCAGTTTAAAAGCAACTATGTTATGAATAAGTTGTCTTTTACTTTGACCTAACTGCTTAATGAGCTCACCCATTACGAGTCCATGCTTGTGGATCCTCGTAAGTCAAGTGCAGAGGCAAATGTTGCTGAGTCTTCTAAATCTGCAAAGAAGAAGAAGAAAAGCACTCGAAAGGCTAATGGAAAGCCCATGAAAAAGAAGAACAAGAAAGGCTCCAAGGATGCCAAGCCCAAAGGAAAATGTTTCCACTGCGACAAGAATGGGCATTGGAAAAGGAACTGTCCTAAATACCTTGCTGAGCTGAAGGAGAAAAAGGAAACAGGTAAATATGATTTACTCGTTATTGAATCTCTATTAGTGGAGGATGATAAATCCGCTTGGATTGTTGATTCTGGAGCCACTAACCATGTTTGTTCTTCTTTGGAACTACTTGATTCATGGAGGGACCTTGCTAAAGGTGACTACACCATGAGGGTCGGGACATGGGATGCCGCTTCAGCAAGAGCAGTGGGAGTTTCCAGTTTAAATTTTATTAATAATAGTTATTTAAATTTGAACAATGTGTTATTCATTCCTGGTTTTCGCAGGAATTTGATTTTTGTTTCTAAACTTTTGGATGATGGTTATTCAGTTTCTTTTAATAACAATTTGGTTATTATTGGTAGAAATGGATTAATTATATGCACAGGAAACTCAGAAAACAACTTGTATGTGTTAAGACTGTTAACACATAGGTCACTGCTCAACACTGAAATGTTTAAGGTTGAGAAACCTAAAACTAAACGGCCAAAGATTTCTCACGATGACACATATCTATGGCATCTTAGACTTGGTCACATCAACCTTAACCGGATAAATAGATTGATAAAGAACGAAGCCTTAAACCAGTTAAAGCTCGGAACTCTACCAGTTTGTGAATCCTGTTTAGAAATAAAAATGACCAAGAGACCTTTTACTGGAAAAGGTTTAAGAGCCAGTCAACCACTTGAGCTAGTACATTCGGACGTCTGCGGACCGATGAATGTAAGAGCCCGAGTTGGTTATGAATAATTCGTCACATTCATTGACGATTATTCAAGATATGGGTATGTCTACCTAATGCATCACAAATCAGATACCTTTGAAAAGTTCAAGGAGTATCATGCTGAGGTTGAGAACCAATTAGGTAAGACAATCAAAAGTCTACGATCAGATCATGGAGGGGAATACCTCGACAGAGATTTCGAGGAATTCTTAGTTGAGCATGGGATAGTATCCCAGCTCACAGCACCTGGAACACCACAGCAAAATGGTGTTGCAGAAAGGAGAAATCGAACCCTACTAGACATGATGAGATCTATGTTTAGTTATAGCTCACTACCTAGTTCATTCTGGGGATATGCACTGCAAACCGCAATGCATATCTTTAATGTAGTTCCATCTAAGTCTGTTTCTAAGACTCCCTTAAAGTTGTGGAATAGTTGTAAAACTAGTTTACGACATTTCCGCATCTGGGGGTGTCCAGCACATGTGCTGAAGAATAAGACTACAAAGTTGGAGCCACGTTCTCAGGTGTGCCTATTTGTAGGCTACCCTAAGGAGACTAGGGGTGGATTCTTCTACAGTCCTGATGATAACAAAGTATTTGTATCGACAAATGCTATGTTTCTAGAGGAGGACTATATGAGGGAGTTCAAGCCTCGTAGTAAAATATTACTCGAGGAGTTACATACTGGTTCGACCAGTATGCCATCGTCAACGAAAGTTGACAAATACATAGCACCTTCAACATCTGATAGTCAGATGCTACCCAGTCAGAATGATCTACCACCTAGACGTAGTGAGAGGGTTGTACGATAACCTGATCGCTACCTAAGGGTTGGAGAGGCACAAGTTGTCGCCTCCAGCGATGGCATAGATGATCCATTGACCTATAGTAGTGCAATGGATGATTCTGACAAAGAGGAATGGCTCAAAGCTATGAACCTAGAGATGGAGTCCATGTACTCCAACTCGGTCTAGGAACTTGTAGACCAACCTGATGGGGTGAAACCCATAGGTTGCAAGTGGATCTATAAGAGGAAGAGGGGATCAGATGGGAACGTACAGACCTTTAAGGCTAGACTAGTGGCCAAGGGTTATACCCAGAAAGAGGGAGTTGACTATGAGGAAAATTTTTTGCCAGTAGCTATGCTTAAATCCATCCGCACTCTTCTATCCATTGCCGCATATTATGACTATGAAATTTGGCAAATGGATGTCAAGACTGCATTCTTGAATGGCAATCTTGATGAAAGTATCTATATGATACAACCAGAAGGGTTCATCGCCCAAGGTCAAGAGCAAAAGGTTTGCAAACTGCAAAGGTCCATTTATGGACTCAAGCAGACATCTCGATCTTGGAATATAAGATTTGACTCGACAATCAAGTCTTATATTTTTGAGCAGAATGTTGATGAGCCTTGTGTATACAAGCGCGTCATTGACGGGAAGGTGGTTTTTCTTGTTTTATACATTGATGATATTTTACTAATTGGGAATGATGTAAGGATATTATCAGACGTGAAAAACTAGCTAGCTGACCAATTCCAAATGAAAGATTTGGGAGAGGCCAGTTATGTTCTTGGGATCTAGATACTTCGGGATCGCAAGAAACGACTGTTAGCTATGTCTCAGGCATCCTATATCGACAAGATCCTTATGCGATTTGGGATGCAGAATTCCAAGAAAAGACAATATGCCTTATCGACATGGAATTCATTTGTCGAAGGAACAGTCTCCTAAGACACCTCATGATGTTGAGGAAATGAGACATATCTCATACGCCTCAACAGTTGGTAGTCTCATGTATGCCATATTATGCACGAGACCGGACATCTGTTTTGCAGTGGGAGTAGTTAGTAGGTTTCAGTCAAACCCATGATTGGATCACAGGGTGGCTGTGAAACACATTCTCAAGTATCTTAAGAAAACGAGAGATTATATGCTTGTATATTCCGGTGACGATATAATCCTTAGGTGATATACAGACTCTGATTTTCAGACAGATGTTGATTCCAGGAAGTCTATATCGGGATCAGTGTTCACCCTATGGGTGGGGCTATTGTATGGTGGAGTATAAAGCAATCATGTATTGCTGACTCCACCATGGAGGCTGAATATGTAGCGGCTTGTGAAACGGTTAAGGAAGCAGCCTGCCTCCTTAAATTCTTAAGAGATCTGGAAGTTATTCCAGATATGGATAGACCATTCACCCTCTATTGCGATAATAGTGGAGCGGTGGCAAACTCCAAAGAACCAAGAAGCCATAAGAGAGGAAAATATATAGAGAGGAAATATCATCTCATCAGGGAGATAGTGCAGAGAGGAGACGTTACCGTCACAAAGATTGCATCCGCAGAGAACCTTGCTGATCCGTTTACAAAGACCTTGACGGCTAAAGTTTTTGAAGGTCACCTAGATGGTCTAGGATTACGTGACATGTCCCATTTGCTCTAGTGCAAGTGGGAGATTGTTGGGATGTATGCCCTAGAGCTACATGTGATGTAAACAGTTTCATGTGTTTTTGAAATAAAATGATGCATTATTCATTTATCAAATTGTTTATTTAATTTTCGCATATTATATATCTTCTTAAATACCCTAGATTACTTATGTACCTTCAGACTTAGTGTATAAGTGTCATATACAAGAGGATTTAAGTCTGAAGTTAGTAATCTTAAATAGTCCATAGAGAGTAAACAAAGCGGGTACTTTGTTTGTGGTTTATCTATAGCTGCGGTCTATTCTATATTTGTATGGCGATCTTAATCCGGATCGTCCATGTAGAGACATGAGAATAGAGGCACCTTATATGATGCGATCATATAGGACTGGACCCATATAGAAATGACATTCTTATAATATCCTTTAAGCAAAGAAAGTCATTTCAATCTACTTGATGGTCATATATGGATTGATCTTAATCCTGAGTGTACTACGAACTCCTGCATGTCAGGCTGTGTCCTTTGATTTACAAATGTGAGGTTGGTGTAGCAGTCCCGACCAATAGCTACGTACTTTGGGGGCACAGTTTATTTTGTAGCTGGGAACGTTTTACATAGACATGGAGTTCACTCCTTCTTGCGAGAAGTAGATGAGTATCTTTCTTAAGGGTTGATTCGGTACTTGAACGATTTGAGCGCTCAAGTCTTTCTATTACGAACATAAAGATTAATATTCATAATAGTTATGAATAAATCGTTCATTAGAGAATCAATGATACTTAAGGTAAAAATAATTAGAGGGGTATAACGGACATTATGACCCGGCTCTAATTACAAGATACTCGTGAAGGATCAATTCGTATGTAATGACTATATCGATCGACAACGACTTAGTTCGACTTAATATTTCATCTGCGGCAACGAGAGTGCAACTTTGGGTTTTTAGTGGAATAACCCGGAGTTAATAATTCGAAAAATCTAATTAAGAGCTTAATTAATATTTCGAGATTATTGGAGCTCGGAACCGTGGGTCCATTTGGTCCCCGTGCTAGCTCGATTTACTATAACAGATTTAATATAATTGGATAGTCTAATTATATACTCACAAAAGAATAAATACTATTAATTTGATTAATAATATTAATTATGTCACACTTGAAACTATACATTAAAAGTTAATGTATTGTATTAATAATTATATGATAATAATTAAATATAAAATATTGAATTATATATATGATATAATTTAATAAGGTTAAGATTGTAATTTCTATATTATGGGTTTTGGAAACCCTTGATTTAATTTTGGAAGTAATGACTTTCAACATATTAATCATATAGTTAATTTGTAACATATATTGACTTTATGGAAAGTAAATAATATTGTTACAAAATTAATGAAGAAATAAAGGGCATGGCCGAATTCCTTGATGTATAAGGAATATGATTTGTTTATTTTGGAAACAAAATTTAATCAAAAATCCTAGCCTTGGCCGAATTCCTTGGTGTATAAGGAATAGGATTTGTTTATTTTGGAAACAAAATTTAATCCAAAAATCCTAGCCTTGGCCGAATTCTACCTTAGGGAGGGGATTGGTTGTTTTGTTTGACTGAAACAAAATTGACCTAAGTATAAAAGGAAAACTTGATTTTCTTTTGAGGAGTGCTCTCATTCCAAACCCTAGCCACATTCTTCTTCTTCACAATTCTCTCAAAAGTTTAGAAACAATTTTGAAGAACAAGAATAAGAAAAATATTAAAAGTGTGTGATTAATCTCTAAAACGTTTAGGGATTGTTTGTGTGTGTAACCCACACTACTTTCCGTTAGTAACGATTTATAACTCGGAAGATCTTGTGGCGTTGAACAAATCATCTTCTCATTCATTCTTGTAAGTCACGGCATTGAGGAACAATAATACCTCATTGCCGCACTTCACTTGTTATAATCGGGGCTCGGTTTTGATTTTTTTTAATTCGGTTTTGGGAAACACCTTGGGGACATTTTGGGGCTGAGTTAGGATTTTTTTTGAGTGGAAAAATCAGACCTAAAACGCTACAGTTGGTCACGCAAATCAGGGGTTGGTTTGGGTGCAGTTTGCGTGTGTAACGGGTGTAAAACAGTCCAATAATTCACTGCATTTTGGGGACTGTTTCAATATAAGTGCTGGTTCCATTTCAGGGCTGAGATCTTGTCGGAAACAGAAGCAAAACTTCAATATAAGTGCTGGTTCCATTCGGTTTTAAGGAAGGGAAGACAAAAAAAAATTTCAAGGTCGATTCGTGTGCCTAATCGCTTCCGCTGCGTGAGGAAAGCGTTTCCTACATCTTAAATAGTCCATAGAGAGCAAACAAAGCAGATACTTTGTTTGTGGTTTATCTATAGCTGTGGTCCATTCTATATTTGTATGGCGACCTTGATCCGGGATCGTCCATATAGAGACATGAGAATGGAGGCACGTTGTATGATGTGATCATATAGGACTGGACCCAGATGGAAATGACATTTTTATAATATCCGTTAAACAAAGAAAGTCATTTCAATCTACTAGATGGTCATCTATGGATTGATCTTAATCCTAGTGTATTACGAACTTCTGCATGGCAGGTTATGTCCTTTGATTTACAAAGGTTAGGTTGGTATAGTAGTCCCGACCAATAGCTACGTACTTTGGGGGCATGGCATGTTGTGTAGCTATGAACGTTTTACATAGATATGGAGTTCACTCCTTCTTGCGAGAAGTAGATGAGTATCTTTCTTAAGGGTTGATTCGGTACTTGAACGATGAGAGCGCTCAAGTCTTTCTATTACGAATAGAAAGATTATAATTCATAATGGTTATGAATAAATCGTTCATTAGAGAATCAATGGTACTTAAGGTAAAAATAATTAAAGGGGTATAATAGACATTATGACCCGTCTCTAATTACGAGATACTCTTGAATGGTCAATTCTTTGTAATGACTATATCGATGGACACCGACTTGGTTCGACTTAATATATATCTGCAGTGACGAGAGTTCAGCTTTAGGTTTTTAGTGGAATAACCTAAAGTTAATAATTCAGAATATTTAATTAAAGAGTTTTAATTAATATTTCGAGATTATTGGAGCTCAGAACTGTAGGTCCATTTGGTCCCTGTGTTAGCTCCTTACACTATAGGAATCCATGGAATAATTGGATGGTCCAATTATGAACTCACTTGAAAATTAATAAATAATTGAGAATTATTTATTGATACAATTATTAATTTGATTAATAATTATATAATGTCACACCTTGAAATTATATATTAAAGTGTTTAATATATAATTTTATATTATTGATTATTAGATAATCATTTAATATAAGATTTGATTTTAAATTAAATTTGATTTAATTAAAAATTAAATATGTAATTTATATCATGATATAAGTTACATGTTAAATTTTAATTCAAAATTAAATGATATTTGATATTGTATTTAATTTTTGAAATTATTAATTTTGTTGTGACAAAAATGTCATTGGCCAATATTTATATGTGTGATTATGGTTAGGGTTAATTTGGTAAATGTTTATTAAATCAACCTAAACCCTAGATATAAATTGAAGGCTTTTCTCTACACATTTTAACCATAGCCTCACTTTCTCATTCTCAATAAGATTGAAAATGAGAGAAAAAAGAGAAAAGAAAAGGCAGAAAATTTTCTCAAGAAAATTTTCATCAAGTGAGTTTACCGAGCCCACCCTCACGGATTTTTGGTGGTGAGTCATAACACGAAAGATTGAGTGGTAAACCCGATCCATGACACAAACTCACGACAGAAGCTTTTGATTTGATCAAAGTCACGCATGATAATGGTAGATGAATCACGGTATCAAAACCTTTTCTTTCTTTTGTTGATCTGGATTTGTTCGTGATTGGATATACTTCATGGCTCATGTTTGATGATTGGCCGTGGCTATATTGGGTGCATGATCGTGCATATGAATATGTTGGCATGTTTAAATCTTAATGAGTTTGATCATGTGGTTTATTAAAGCACACGGCTTGACCAGTATTGATCAACCAAGGTGGCGCACTGAATCAATCCAAGCCATTCTTAAAGTGGTGCACTTTTTTTTATAGAAAGCAATTTTAACTTGACTTGCGTGACATTTGAAATTGGAAAGTCACACGCCACACATGTTGATTGGTTTTATATATGTTATTTGTTTTTGGTTCATCTAAATGGCTGTGTGTTTTTTGTTGAAAAAATAATTTCACAAAGTGCATGGCCAAGATGAAGGTAACAAATGACCACACAGCAACTGTGCGCATATGTGGGAAATGTGGGGCGGTCCAGATCTAGAATTTTTTGGTAGAAAAATTCTGGAATAAGATGAGGAGAGCAAAAAAAAATTTCAAGGACGATCCCGGGTGCCTAAGACGTTTCCGCTGCGCTAGGAAAGAGTTTCCTACAGGGGGAAGGGTGAAGCTTTTATTATTATAATTTAGATTAATCCCCCTTAATTATAATATATAAATTATCTTAAAACTTGACTTAATTGGATACCGCCTTTATGGTCGGTTGGACTTAATTAAATTGATTTTAATCTGACTAAACTGGATATCGCCTTTATGGTCGGTTGGAATTAATTCAAAATCTGACTTAATTCAGGATACCACATATATGGTTGGTTGGTAATATCATGCAAATTTATATATTATAATAAAAGAGATTTCTAAATTAGAAATGATAAAAGTGGATCCCCTAACCCCCCGCATTTTATTTTTATTCTAAGGAAGTGATGAAATACAATATTTACATGCTTGATAATTGAATTAATTATATTATGTTTAATACTTTGGTAATGCTTCTCGTTGCCTGATCACCAATAAGATTGATGGGTAAACTTAAAATGAATTGGAAAAAGGATTTTAGGTTTCAGCCTTAGATTCAATAGCTCACGATCTCACATTAGGGCATGGTGACCCTTAGGTAGATTTCCTTCCAAGATAGATATATACCTGTCGGGCGGGGGTAGCCACAATTGGAACTTGAACTTAATGAATTCAGATAACTTGGTTAACATAGACATATGATTAATTGAGTTATTCTGGGTGTTTGCATCTTACTATTGGATGAGGCTTTTGAATATTTTCGTGTTCCAGGTTAACAAACTGATTTATTACACATATATAAGAGATTCAATTCATCTTTAGAATAATATTGTGTGGAATCACAACCCTAGATGTTTGTGTCTTTTGTTTATTTTCCTTAGTATTTTCTTTTGTGTTTTTATTTATTTATTTATTTAGAAAATCCACATTCAATCAACCAATCAAGTAATCATTCCCTTCTCCCTTTAATTAGATGCCTGTAAATAAATAGAATCAATAATTAATAATAACAATAGAAATTGAGTCCTCGTGGCATCAATATTTTTATATTACTTGAGCGATACGTGCGCTAGCGTTATGTGTGTGTTTACCACCGATCATGTTTTTGGCGCCGTTGCTGGGGACTTATTTTTCTTGCGTTATTAATTTTGAAGCTATCTATTTTACTTGTATCTAATTTTCTTTATTTTTATTTGTAATTTCTATTTCTTTCTTTTATTTTCAGGTGGTTGGAAATGGAACTTTATTGGGCGATAAAAGAATTACGAGCTTTACAAGGTGAATATACACCCTAAATCAGGGAGCAGTAGTCCGGTTTTCCGAGGCCTGTTGTCCAGCTTAACAACTATCCATGGATGTCAGAGCCATTCAACAAAACATTTGCTCAACCATTTCAGAACACAATGATCAGATGTAAGATATGTAATGGTAACCACCCTAGTATTCATTGCGAGAAGAACTACAATTCAGGGTGACAGAACTATTAGAAACCTTCATATGATGAACCAACATATTTCACTGAATCACATTTTCCATCTTATCGACCATCAACCTACGATTTTCAAGGACCAGAACCATCAGTGGGAAGACAGTTGATAAACAGGCTCGAGAAATGGGAAGCTTAACAGGATGCAACATTTCTGGATCAAATAAAAACCTTACAGAGGATGGTAAATGAATTGAGACAAATAATCAACAACCAGAACTACATAACTCACGGAACAAATTCAAATAACACTGACGAAGCCTTCAGTACCAAGCATTTCATGATGACACCTTAACAGAGGAAGAAGCTGAGAAGTATCAAGAATCAAAGGTATCAGTTCAGAAGCCCGAACCAGTAGAATCTTAATTTTATCTTTATTATTCATCCGACTCTGATGAGGAACAAGAAGTAGAGCTGTTTGTACCAACTACACCAACAAGTGAGGATGAAACTCTGCATCCTCAAAATGAAGATCTTGGAGCATGCATTGCACCGATGTTTGAAGAAGAGCTACCTGAACCATTAATACCAACCACGTAGAATAAAAATCTACAATCAAACATATCTTTACATCCTCAGGTTGAAACATATGGAACATGCATTTCACAGATGACAGATGAAGAGCTGAACAAAGAAATCTTAAAATACATCTGTGAAGAAAATGTGGAGAAAGAAGCAAAAAAAATGGAGGAGCAAATGTCTGACCATATTGAAGATCTCATGCATTTAGGAGAAATATCATTGTATTCGGGAGTACAAATCAAAGACATCGCCCAAAAGCTTGACAAAATGGAACTTCTATGAAAATTCAAGCACTATACAAGACCTCATGACTTTCTTTCTTTCTTTTTAGGAATCACTGGAGCGACAAGTTTAAAAATGTGGCACAAACACTGAATGAGACAAAATTCATTTTGTCACTTTATCGTTGGAAGAGACCCTTCAAAAGCAAACACCATGGATTGTCTTTAATCGGAATCTAAAACCACGCTGAAACCTCATTTGAGAGATGGGAATTCAGTCATGTCTGGCTGAAGGCGAAACATTTATCGCTAGCAGGAAGGATGTTGGTTTCTAATTAGGTCCAAGGATCATCAACAAGCAAGAAAAAAGCATGAATACTTCAAGGAATAAGGCGGAATACATACTCACAATGAATGGTTTGATGCTAGGAAGAACAAACCCATTTTCCTCCTCCATGAAGCTCGGTTTTTGACTCATGTGAACTGCTGGACTGCACGTGGGGGGGCTGTTTTGGCTCCTCCAAAATCGGCCATGGGAGACCTCCATTGAAGCTCCAAGCTTCAAGCTCCAAAATCAAATCCAAGCTCATAAATTTGTTTCCCTATCACCATAATATAACCCAATGTGTGCTAGCACTTCTCCTTCTTCTTGAATTCGGTCAAACCAAAAATTTGAGAAGAAATTCGGCAGTGAGCGTGAGAGGGAGAGGAGGAAAGAGAGGAGGGAAAAAATTTAGGTATCCTGAGAAACCCTATACAGTGAGAGAGAGAAAAATAAAAAGAAAATGAGTTATATATATATATTTAATTTATTTCTAAAAACAAAAGAAATACATAAGTCATTTTTCATTTATATTTAAAAGTCAAAAGCAAAAAAAGCAAAGGTGCTTTTCAACTACACATCAATCACTCAATCAAGTGACAACTGTCACATCACTCAAAGTGACATGTGATTTGACGCTTGATGTGACTAGCGATTTGACGCTCGATTTGATTTGCGTGCCGCACTCGAATTCGAAATGCGAATGCGCTCGCAAATAATCCCGGGCTCGGGTTCGCTAATTCCAAATTAACGAATTTTCCGTCGCGTCGTAATTAAATGATTACGCCTAGCGAAATCACTATTCACGTCGCTAACGAATTAATTCTAAATTAATTCGTTCGCCCGAATTAAAATCTAATTTTCATTTCGCGTCGAAATCCAATTCTCATAATATATCGAATATATTATTTTATCGATTAATTCAAATTAATCGTTCTCTCTCTTTAATTAATATTTTATCCCAGATAAAAATATCTGTAATTAATCCCAGATTAATTTTCTCTCTCTTCTAATTAATCCCAGATTAATAAAGTGCGAGTCATACGTCATCGGTGAATCTTCGGGAAGCGACCCATGAGATCCCCGGATATGTTGGCAGTAAATACGGTCGTCGGACTATCCGAACACGTAAGTACCTCGTACTACGTTTGTACCGATTTACAAGACAAGGTTGGCTTCTAGCAAAGCGCATGCCTACCCAATTCTCCAGAAATATCCTTATAGGAATATGTGATCTATATCAAGCGTAGTATACCGAAGTATTGCGTATTTCTGTCCAGTATCGGATGTTCACGTGCTAGGCCTGGGGCTGGAATTGTGTCTGCCCCGTACGAAGCACATATCGGATGTCTGGTAACTAGTCTCTATAATCGGATATACATGACCTTGTCATAATATCCCGATAGCTCGAGCATTTAAGAGAACGAGTTCCGTATCCTACGTGACCATCATCTCCATATGACTGGAGTGACACTTCCGTCTTGACATCACACCCAACACACTACGATTCCCAATATACCCAGTATCGGCGTACACAGAACCGGTTAAAGCCCTGGACGACCTCAACTAAAGTATATTGATTGTCGTATATATTAGCGGTGCAAGTCTCAGGTTAAGACCAAATACACCTACCCTGATTGCAGACTCCCATAGACACATAGTCATACTACCAATGGGATTCCACAGGGGGTCTATCCAGAGCGAAGCTGTTTCCCGTACCATCGGTGAAACACAACCTCCTACTACACTTGCATGAGTATCCTATACCCAAATATATGAGAACTATGTCGTTGTGCCCTCACAAACGCGCACAAGTGTAATACTAGTCTTTTACGTATTTATCGATGTCCAATCTCGATAATACTCTGACTAGGGATATTAATGATTTATCCTTCGTGGACTGATACTGTCTCATATCATTCTCTGTCCAGGAACAAATCATAGGGACCTCTCATCATTTATATATCTAGGTGATCTAATCACAAATGATAAGAGTGCATCTCTCCTTTGTCACATAGTTAATTTGTACAACAACACCATGATCTGTACAAATAGTGACGCTATGGGTCATAATTGTCCAACAATCTCCCACTTGGCCTATAGCCAGTCACTCGAGTCTCTGACACCCGAACTATGTACGGTTGGCTCAAATTGCTGAGAAAAGCTTTCGTCAGCGGATTTTCATGAATATCATCTTGATGCGATTTATTCGATCATCACATCGCCACGATGTATGATCCGAACGAATCAGATGAATATCGAAGTATGTATCTGGATCGTTGATGAGACCATTAATTCTTTAGCCTGTGCTGACGCCTAGCTCAGCTGCTAACAGAACTATATCTAATCTAATTAGATTTGTTATTGACCCAGATGGCTTCTATTGCTGCCTCAGCTGCTGCAATTAACCCGCATTTGTTGTTTATTTGGTAACAGTATCTTGCTTGGAAGGTTTCCAGCTCACTGTATCGTTCTTCAAACTGTATAGTACCGTTTGCGACTTATAGTCGTTTTTATCGGTTATAGGAAACTTGCTACAGTGATCCTAGTCACTTCAAGTTCTCCATCTCCATAGACTAAGACAACATCCTTAGTTCTCTAAGATACTAACGGATGTTCTTAACATCAATCCAGTGACTATCACTCGGATTGGCCTGTTTGTGAATCCATATGCTCAAAGCGTATGAGACACCAGGTCGCGTACATTTTTCAATGTACGGTTTCTCGGAGAGTATTTCGAAAGCCAAGCTTTCGCCGATAGTTATTTTATGGGAATATCATTTCCAAGAAATGACGTATTATCATTATTTTATATAGGACAGCCACTGTCAGTGCGCTCCCACTAACCCTCTTATATACACAAGAATATATTCGTTTTGAATTAAATCATAAACCATTATGATTACATCAAAACGATAGTTCCAAGAACCTAATGCTTGCTTCAATCCAAACATGGATCGAACAACAAGCATTATCCAAATGGATTCTACCGTGGCAACAGGTAAAAGGTTGAATCGTAATCAACACAATGTTGGTAACGATACCTTTCCGCTACAAGCCTAGCTTAGTACGTTGGTATGTTGCCATCCATGTACGTCTTCCTTGAAGACTCTAAAGTACCAATAGGCACAATGCCTTGTGGTACATTAACTAGTATCCAAACTGGTTATATACATGGAATCCATTTCGGACTCATGACACTTTGTCATAATAAGGAGTCGATACCTTGTATCACTTCCTCATACGTAGTCAGTTGGTATACCTCAATAAGATAGACATCTTTATGAGGTGAGATCAGAAACCCATACCCCAGGGTTTTCTGACTCTCTCCGACATACGCGGTTCTTGTGTATTCGAAGATTAATAGTAATAGTTTCATCTTGATGAACTATTTGTGTTCCATTAAGATTCGGTGCCTTGAACAGTATTACTCCGATTTTCATCGAGTTATACTATCCTCCCACTTACCACTGCATATCGGTATTCCTCTTAGGAAAACCGCATGGTGAGCAACAATCTAATTGTTCTCTGTGAGATGTATAAGTACAATACTTATGGTATCCCTAGGATTACCTACATTTGGCACTTATCCAATTTGGGTTCTTGTTTGGTATCATCCAAACATATGCCTAGCATCCCAAATCTTACAGGAATGTGAAACCTGGTTTCTTTTCCGTCTATATAATATGTTATCTGTCAAACAGATATTTATGGAACCTTATTCAAAATAAGTTCTGCACTGTTTATGCTTATCCGTTGAAGGAAATGGTAGCTCAGAGCGACTCGTGATTAACCTTATCATGTCTAACAAAATTCGGTTAATCCTGTTCGGACACACCGTCAAACTGACGTGTTCCGGGAGGAGTCCTCATTTGAAAGAATACTATACTCTTTCAAGTAACTAGAAACTTATTGCTTAAGTATTTTCCATTACGGTCTTACCGTGACGGTTTAATACTTTAGCCGATCTGTTTGTCTATTTCGTGTCGAAACTTAAAAGTTTCCGATTTGTGTTTCAAAAGAAACACATAACCATAACGCGATGCCACATCCGTAAAGGTCACGAAATATTCATATCCATATCTAGCCTAGCTAGACATGGGCCCACTTGCTTCACTATGAACTAGGGCTAACAGATCGGTGGCATTTACACTTTTACCAAGTAAATAGTGTTTTAGGCACTTTGCCCAATAAACTAGATTCGTAGACTTTATTTGATTGAAATCAAATTAGTCCTGGTACCCGCTCTTCAAAAGTGCGGATATACGATTCTTGTTTGAAATGTCCCTGACAACTATGCCACAATTAGTTTCTTAATTGATCAAATCAGTTTGAGCTATTTATTTGTCATGTTATATATTTGAGATATTATTTATATTCAAAATATAAATTCTGTTATTCACATCTAATGTGTTTATCTCAATATCATCTTTATATAATGAAAAACTTTAGTGTTCTAGAATATAAAGGTACACCCGCAGCGGGTTATACGCGATATGAAGATAATGTTCTAGTCAAACTAGTTACATTATAACAGTTTCCAAATTTAGGTACACACCCGAGGGTAGTTCCTAAATTTGGCTATCTACGGTTAAAACAGCGACTTTCGTCCCGTTTCCAATTCGCAGATAATTCTCAATCGAAGTCAGTATCCTGTTCAAAACAGATTCTGAACATCATATATATATTTTATGTACCACACTAAGTATCTAAAATCTAATTTTAATACTAGCTGTGAACATAATTATGACAATCATTTTTGAAGTCAGAGCCTTGCTCGTCTTCAATTCCTTCTTGGGATATGTCATTTTATCTTCCTAGAAGATTATAATGATTTTGCCTTTGCCATTTTCAATATTCCGGTAGCTTTGGCCAAGCCTCGGGTTTCTAGAATATTGAAGTAAGGTGTGCCTTGCACTACTTGCCTAATTGCAAACTTTGACTTTGTCTCCTTGAGAATAGTCATTAATTCTCCAAGAATTATTTATTGCAATTTAAAAGTACTTATAAGATCTAATCTTTGAATATCCTTCAATTTCAATATCATACTTTAAGAATCTAATCCTTAGTTCTGATAAAGAAATTAAGGAGTCTATATGACAAGTATAATGGATTAAGCACTAAAGTTATCATTACATGAATATTCCAAATATCATGTTCCACTTATTTGCTTAACTCCAGGCTTAGGCTTAAATATTATTTTATCAAATAAAATAACTTATTATTTTTCCAGGACCATCCTGAAATTTATTCCCAATTTGAAAATTAAAGTCGTTTAAATACATTTTCACCCAGGATTATGTTTTAAACACTAATCTTTCATTTATATCTTGATTCTAATAGTCCAACTATTTAATCAACGATTTGTGGTACTATTTATTATAATGATTATAATAGTCCAACTATATAATCAAATATAATCTAAATTAATTAACCTCAATTACATTGATTACTATAATCCAATTATAAAATCAACTGTAAACTGAAATTAATTAATTCAAATATATTGATTAATATAATCCAATTATATATAATCAACTATAATACAGTCCAACTGTTAATTAAAAAACAACAATTTAAATATTAGTCCAACTAACATTTAATCTAACGACGAAATAATTTGAATGAGCGCGTATGGCGAGTAATTGAACGAGTATTGCAAATTCAATTCTTGCCTCCCACTATTTTTCGGCGAGCCTCTAACCCTCTGTCGAGTACTCGGGAAACCGCGCATTTCCTAGTGGGCTAGGATCCCGTTAAATATCACACAATCTTGACTTTGGCCAACAAATTGTATGATAATTAACTAGGTAGATCTCTAAGATCGATTGGATCCAATCCAATTCCTAGATCCGGTAGGGGGACATCCAAGTCCGAAACATATATCTTATATATGCCAATACATCCAATGTATTACCTAACCTTTTTCCTCTGAATCAACTAAGCCTTGGCTTTGGCACAACAAACTTAGTGATCCCAGTCAAGCGCGACCCATTGACCATGGAAAGCTTCGTAATCAATGTCGATGGACAAGAAGTGGTCTTGACTTTGGCCAACAAACCACAACTTGGACAAGACACTGATATGGAACAAAGCCTTCGTGATTCAAACACATCTTCGACAGACAAAGGCCTTGACTTTGGCCAACAAACCAATGCCGTCTAGGATCTTGAGTGAGAATCACTCAATGGAAGGAAAGACGCTTAATATTGAACGAGGGTTTTTCGCGTGCAAATTGGCAACCAATTTATTATCTTTGTTAAGGTCTCATCATCATACACCCTTAAACATGCATTCTAAACACATAATAAAGCGCATATGAAATAAAATAATAATGATATGCGGATGGATACTTTACATTGATCCTAGATCAAATCTCTCATTTTCTCTCTCCAACTAGCAATGTATTTACTTCTACCCGTTACACTACACTTCTAAAGAAACCTCATTTACATTGAGGGGAATAGGTGAGAAGAGAATACAAAGAGTATAGAGGTGATAAGGCTGGACACGCAGGTCCAATTAATAAATCAAATTTATTACAACAATTCTAAAATTGCCCCACCCATCTAATATCCATCCGATATACATTATTCATGCATCGCAACCATGTATTCATACAAGCATGTTATCAATCAATCTAATCCAATTAATTAATCTGATAATTAGTGATCATCCAATGTTCAAACAACGATTTGATTTTTGCTCGAGTCAAACTCGTTTTGCGAATAAGTACTCAAAGTACGAATTCGAATTAAATTAAACTACATAATTAAATCCAATTTAATACGCATTTAATTCTAATTCACTATTTAATTCTAAATTAAATATTACACTTTATTAACGAACCTTTACGACTTAAATTCCAAATTTAATCGCAACGGGTCTCAAAGCCCGATTAACATCTAATGTTTATTTAATTAAAGTCCAATGGGCTTTTAATTAATTTCTTTAAGGGGTGGACTTTTGGTCAACTCGGGTCAAACCGAATAACCAAAATCCAATCCGGGAGTTACCCCATAAGCCTTTAAATTAATTTTGGCCCATTAGGCCCAATTAAATAATTAAGGTCCATTAAGTCATAATTGGACTTTTGGATGCGGTTTTGGGCCCAATTGGATCCAACCAAATTGGCATAAACCTAACTTGGTACAACCAAGCCCAAAAGCCCAATTACAACCTATAAAGGCCCAATTTCCAAAATAATCCAATTAATTAACTTATAAAATTCCAAATTCCATAATTAATTAACCTAAGTGTAATACACAATTAATCACCCAATTAACATTCCTAAAACATCAATTAGCCTAATTAATCATGCACTTTAATATCAAATAGTGTCCAACACAATTTCAACAAAATCAAACCCAATACATGCTACTACATTCTCGGCAATTAGGGGGTTTTTCCAATCCGATTCGGTTTCAATCCAATTGAACCCACAATCATCATTTCCCAAATGAATTCAACTCATCCAATGAATAAAATAAAAAAACACAATGTTTTCATTGTTCAAGAATTCGGCCAAGCCACTTTAAAAGGGAAAAAATTGTTCCAAATCAAAATTCAATCCAATTGAACTTCAAAACAACATTACCCACTTGTTTTAAGTCATCCAATGATCAAACAAACAAAATCACCAAGAAATTTAGGGTTCTCATTTTCGGCCTCCTCCAAAAATTTGGGGAAAAATGGATCCAATACAATTTCATGAAATTGAACATACACAACTTCAATTCATCAAATACAAGCATACTTAATCAATCAATTCAACCAAATCATGCTTCAATTGATTTTACCCAATTTCAAACCCTAAAATTTTTCATGCTTGACCAAAGCTCTGATACCATTGTTGGTTTCTAATTAGGTCCAAGGATCATCAAACAAGCAAGAAAAACGCATGAATACTTCAAGGAATAAGGTGGAATACATACTCACAATGAATGGTTTAATGCTAGGAAGAACAATACCCATTTTCCTCCTCCATGAAGCTTGGTTTTTGACTCCTGTGAACTGCTGGACTGCACGGTGGGGGCTGTTTTGGCTCCTCCAAAATCGGCCATGGGAGACCTCCATTGAAGCTCCAAAATCAAATCCAAGCTCATAAATTCCTTTCCCTATCACCATAATATAACCCAAGGTGTGCTAGCACTTCTCCTTCTTCTTCAAGTTCAGTCAAACCATAAATTTTGAGAAGAAATCGGTAGTGAGCCGTGAGAGGAGAGGAGAGAGAGGAGGGAAAATTTTAGGTTTCCTTGAAACCCTATTACGTGAGAGAGAGAGAAAAATAAAAGAAAATGAGTTATTATATATATTTTATTTTCTAAAAACAAAAGAAATACATAAGTCATTTTTCATTATTAAAAGTCAAAAAAATAAAAAGAAAAATGTGATTTTTCAACTACCACATCAATCACTCAAATCAAGGGACAACTTGTCACATCACTCAAAGTGACATGTGATTTGACGCTTGATGTGACTAGCGATTTGACGCTCGATTTGATTTGCGTGCCGCACTCGAATTCGAAATGCGAATGCGCTCGCAAATAATCCCGGGCTCAGGTTCGCTAATTCCATATTAACGAATTTTCCGTCGCGTCGTAATTAAATGATTACGCCTAGCGAAATCACTATTCACGTCGCTAACGAATTAATTCTAAATTAATTCATTCGCCCGAATTAAAATCTAATTTTAATTTCGTGTCGAAATCCAATTCTCATAATATATTGAATATATTATTTTATCGATTAATTCCAAATTAATCGTTCTCTCTCTTTAATTAATATTTTATCCCAGATAAAATATCTCCGTAATTAATCCCAGATTAATTTTCTCTCTCTTCTAATTAATCCCAGATTAATAAAGTGCAAGTCATACTTCATCGGTGAATCTTCGGGAAGCGACCCATGAGATCCCCGGATATGTTGGCAGTAAATACGGTCGTCGGACTATCCGAACACGTAAGTACCTCGTACTATGTTTGTACCTATTTACAAGACAAGGTTGGCTTCTAGTAAAGCCCAATTCTCCAGAAATATATTTATAGGAATATGCGATCTATATCAAGCGTAGTATACCGAAGTATTGCATATTTCTGTCCAGTATCGGATATTCACGTGCTAGGCCTGGGGCTGGAATTGTGTCTGCCCCGTACGAAGCACATATCGGATGTCTGGTAACTAGTCTCTATAATCGGATATACATGACCTTGTCATAATATCCCGATAGCTCGAGCATTT
This sequence comes from Zanthoxylum bungeanum, assembly GCA_019454045.1. Taxonomy (NCBI): domain Eukaryota; kingdom Viridiplantae; phylum Streptophyta; class Magnoliopsida; order Sapindales; family Rutaceae; genus Zanthoxylum; species Zanthoxylum bungeanum. The sequence goes on from SKCR01035177.1 coordinate 70,390, forward strand.
AAGAGAACAAGTTTCGTATCCTACGTGACCATCATCTCCATATGACTGGAGTGACACTTCCGTCTTGACATCACACCCAACACACTACGATTCCCAATATACCCAGTATCGGCATACACTGAACCGATTAAAGCCCTGGACGACCTCAACTAAAGTATATTGATTGTCGTATGTATTAGCGTTGCAAGTCTCAAGTTAAGACCAAATACACCTACCCTGATTGCAGACTCCCATAGACACATAGTCATACTACCAACGGGATTCCGCAGGGGGTCTATCCAAAGCGAAGCTGTTTCCCGTACCATCGGTGAAACACAACCTCCTACTACACTTGCATGAGTATCCTATACCCAAATATGTTGGGGTTGGTGCTCAGAGCGCCAATTCCCGGTTGTATTTCTGTTAAATACTTCTGTAAAATATTATTATTATGAATAATAAATGCAGTTTCTATAATATAATCTATATTTCTATATGGTAAAGACGTAATGACCCGAGAATGATTAGTCATGATACAGTTGCAAAAGCGTCGCAACGGACATTGAGTAGTATCATGACGTTGTCATTCTCAGACTGGTAAATATATTAAAGAGTTCAAAGAGTTCCGAAATGAAGTAGAAAAACAAACTGGTAAATATATTAAATGCCTTCGATCAGATCGAGGCGGCGAATATATGAGTGGTGAGTTCATGGATTATATGAAGGAGAATGGGATTCTCGCTCAATATACTCCTCCAGGTACGCCACAACACAATGGAGTATCTGAGAGGAGGAATCGGACTTTATTGGATATGGTCCGATCGATGTTGAGTTTCACAGATTTGCCCTATTACTTATGGGGTTACTATCTCTTAACAGCCGCACATCTTTTGAATAAGATTCCTTCAAAGGTTGTTCCTACGACACCGTATCAGATATGGTTCGGTAGGAGACCGAATCTTAATTATATTAAGGTTTGGGGTTGTCCTGCCTATGTCAGGGTAACTCAGCAAAGTAAGCTTTCGCATCGAGGGCAAAAGTTTAGGTTTGTTGGATATCCCTCGAACACGAGGGGATATCTGTTCTATGATACCGAGCATCGAAATGTGTTCGTAGCTCGCTTCGCAAAATTTCTAGAAGTAGAATTTTTGTCAGAATGAGGTGATCATAGACAGGTTGAGCTTGATGAAGTCCAACCTGAAAACAACGAACCAACGGAGGAACCTGAAGTTCAAGTAGATGAAAGACCTTCAACACACACTCTCCGTAGGTCGGAAAGGGTAACTAGACCTCATGAACGCTTGTATTTGATACAAGAAAAGAGTCTGGATGTTCTCTTAGTTGAAGAGACAGATCCTTTCACCTATAGAGAATCGATGTTGGACATCGACTCCGTGAAATGGCAAAGTGCCATGAAATCCGAGATAGACTCAATGCATGAAAATCAAGTTTGGGACTTGATTCCGCTTCCCAAAGGAATTGTTCCTATCGGTTGTAAATGGGTTTACAAGAGGAAGCGCGGGCCTGACGGTAAGGTTGAAACTTACAAGGCCCGACTGGTAGCAAAAGGTTACACGCAGCGACCTGGCGTCGACTACGATGAAACTTTTTCGCCGGTAGCAATGCTTAAGTCTATCCGGATTTTGCTTTCTATAGCTGCGTATCATGACTACGAGATTGGCAAATGGATGTCAAAACGGCTTTTCTAAATGGATTTCTTGATGAAGAAATCTATATGGAACAGCCGGAAGGTTTCACATCCAGCGAAACCTCGGGTATGGTATGTAAGCTTAAGAAGTCTATTTATGGACTTAAACAAGCTTCACGAAGTTGGAATCTTCGATTCGACGAGATTATCATATCGTCTGGTTTTCTTAAGAATTCGGAAGAATCCTGTGTGTATCAGAAGGCCAGTGGGAGCATGGTCGTATTTTTAGTCCTGTATGTTGATGACATCCTAATCATTGGGAATGATTTAGGTATGTTACAAAGCGTTAAAGCATATCTCTGTAAGAATTTCTCCATGAAGGACCTGGGAGAAGCTTCCTATGTTTTAGGGATAAAACTCTATAGAGATAGACAAAGGAGGCTGATTGGGTTATCCCAATCAACGTACGTAGATAAGATCTTGGAACGGTATAGCTTTGGTAACTGTAAGACAGCAAATATACCGTTCAGACATGGGATTCATCTTTCCAAGAAGATGTGTCCACAAACAGAAGATGAGAAGGTTAGAATGTCTAACCAACCTTATGCTTCGTGTTTGGGTAGCATAATGTATGCCATGTTATGTACGAGGCCTGATATCAGTTTCGCTGTTAGCGTAACTAGTCGATATCAGTCCAATCCAGGTAATGACCATTGGATGGCCATTAAACATATCCTAAAGTATCTTAAAGGTACTAAGGATAAGTTGATAATATATGGAGGAAACGAACTGCAGGTTAACGGGTATACAGACTCCGATTTTCAATCGGATCCCGATGATAGAAAGTCTACATCTGGATTTGTCTTTACCCTTAACGGAGGTGCAGTTTGTTGGAAGAGTTCCAAACAGGGATCTACAGCTGATTCCACCACTGAGGCGGAATATATTGCAGATTCTGAAGCCGCAAAGGAGGCTGTGTGGATAAAGAACTTTATCACAGAATTGGGAGTTGTCCCAAGTATCGAGAATGCGATTCCGTTATACTGTGATAATACTGGAGCCATTGCGCAAGCAAAGGAACCGAGGGCGCATCAGAAGTCGAAGCATGTGGAACGCAAGTACCACATCATTCGAGAGATCGTGTCGCGAGGGGATATTGTCGTGTGCAAGGTACCGAGTGAAGATAATGTAGCAGACCCACTGACGAAGGCCATACCTCCGAAGTTGTTTGATAAACACGTGGAGTCGATGGGTATTAGATACAATTGATATTGGCACTAGAGCAAGTGGGAGATTTTGTTGGGGTTGGTGCTCAGAGCGCCAATTCCCGGTTGTATTTCTGTTAAATACTTCTGTAAAACATTATTATTATGAATAATATATGCAGTTTCTATAATATAATCTATATTTCTATATGGTAAAGACGTAATGACCCGAGAATGATTAGTCATGATACAGTTGCAAAAGCGTCGCAACGGACATTGAGTAGTATCATGACGTTGTCATTCTCAGACTGTTCCTGGTCAAGGTTTACACTACTTGGTCAGTATAGTAAACCCGTTGAGACCGGTACATGTCGTATACTGGAATATATGATTCCAATGGTTTCTCAATGAACCATTAGTCTTGGAGACTAGTATAGACGTGTAGGTGTTTATAGCGGATAAACACTGAACGACTCACCGAAGATTCTTAATGGATGGTACACCAGCGTCAATAAGAATCTTCTTGGGTTGAGTAGCACTTGTGATTCTTAGACTTGAGATGCCATTGTGGGCACATGAGACATCTTCTACACTTAGACGGCAGTCACGTCACCGATCTATTTAGATCAGACCTCCGCCTGTTCGTTGGGTGTAGATAGATCCTCAGGGTGTCCTATGTGTATCAAGATAGGATCCGTCAGTTCTGTGTATCAGAGCATAGGTAGTCCATGTGATTAGCAATCAGATAAAACCATGGGCCCGTGGTAAAGTTTAGAAGCTAGTTCTAAACATTCTTTTGAAATTTCTAATAGAATAGTCGACTGGATAATCCCGATAGAGATTTGACGTTTACATCTATATCTCTGGGATTTATCCAGATACCTGTGACGGAGGAATTATACATTTGTGATGACCTCGACCTGTATGGTTCAGCGAGATTATCCGTGATCGTCATAATCTACGGGTGGATAGATTATGGACACGAAATTAGATTTTGTGACGGATATACCTGAACCTAGAGAGTCTCAATAATGAAACATACTCGTTGAGCACTAGAGCAACATAAATAAATAATATTGATTATTTATAAAGTCGTTTAATGGTTAAACACAAGATACATGCTAAAGAGACTAGATAGTCATTTCCTTATTATTGTGTATTTACATTTAATACTTGATTAATTTAAATACACATTAATTAATAGTCAAAATGAGTTATTTGACTTATTTCCTAAATGAATATATGTTTTTAATATTTAATGTAAATATTATACATATATTTAATATATTTGTATTTGATTAATTAATTAATTATTTAATTGTTAAATGATTAAATTAATTAAAATATAAATATCTTACATTAGGATATTTAAAGTAAATGACATTAGTTGCATTTGTTGACCAAAATAAATATCTAATAAAGTAGTTTATAAGATATTTGTGCAAGTTGATATAATGATAATTGAAATGAAATTGAAATTACAATTTCTTGCATTTGGTATATGCAATTTCGGCCAAGGCATATTTTTGCCTTAATATAAATTGTTTTCATTTTCATTTCATTAAGTTAACCTAATACACTTTACAAGAAACACCATTAAAGAAAACAAAGAAAGCAAGTGAAGGAGAAAAGGAAAAACTTAAAGAAAAGCTTGGATTTTGTAAGTTTTTCAAACTTACTATTAGAAAGGAATTTGTTCCTTAGGATCTAGGCAACATATTGTGATGTTCTTAAGTTATTCTTTTCATTATTTCTTGTGTTTTTGATGATGGAAATTTGGTTGAAAGTGTTGAGCATGTGTAATGAAGAAAGGTTTGTAACTATTGTAGTTATAAACATTCTTTTAAGGTTTATGAAACCATGTTGCTAATCTAGAGTTATTGACCCACTCTTAAATGACCTAGATTTGATCTTGAGTTGTTTCATTGTGTTGAGACTTGGATTGGATGGAAGAATGATGATTGAAGTAATTGATTTAATGTATTTGGTCTAATTTGTCCATTTGAGGAAATTGAAAAATTAGGATTTTTAACTAATTCCAAATTTGGGGTTTTTCATATATGTTGAGCATTTGGGTTTGTATATGATGCATGCAAAGTTTCATGTTGATTGGATTTCATTTGGATGAGTTTTGAAGCATGAAATGACCAAATGGTCAACTTGGGCACCAAATGGTGCATTCGGCCAAGATAAAGAAAATTGGGGATTTTGGTTGCTTTGGTGTTTTGATGTTTTGAACATCATAAGTTCATCTTAGAAATGATTTAGAATCATTCAAAATTGATTGGATCAATTTCGGACTAAAACAGACAAAAATACAAAGCAATGGTATTTCAGTAAATTCACTTAAAATTATTTTATTGAATTTATTTTCATAATTTGATTATTGGAATATTAAATAAATATGTTTTTTAATTTATCCGAGAAAAAGTTTTGAAATCTGAAAATCGGATTTTCACCGCTTCCGCTGCGTTACCGGACTCACCCCCTAAATAACCCCTACAAAATATATGAGAACTATGTCGTTGTGCCCTCACAAACGCGCACAAGTGTAATACTAGTCCTGTACGTATTTATCGATGTCCAATCTCGATAATACTCTGACTAGGGATATTTAATGATTTATCCTTCGTGGACTGATACTGTCTCATATCATTCTCTGTCCAGGAACAAATCATAGGGACCTCTCATCATTTATATATCTAGGTGATCTAATCACAAATGATAAGAGTGCAATCTCCTTTGACACATAGTTAATTTGTACAACAACACCATGATCTGTACAAATAGTGACGCTATGGGTCATAATTTTCCAACAGGCAACCCATGCAAAATTTTTATTTTTATTTATATTTTATATTTTATATTTTTTTATACACACATGTTGTAGATTTTTTTTTTAATTTGGTGTGTTATTTTTGCAGGGAAAGTCATAGACAGAGCACGTAAGGCAAAACAAACCAGTGAAAAATAGGGTTATCACGGAATAAAGTTTGACAAAATCGCGAAGTTAAAATTCAATTCATCAGAGATGGTAGAGTAATGAATCATCCTATACTTTGAACCTAATATCTAGGTCAGACTCATTTGCACTTAAAAAAATAGTTCTGTAGCAGTTAGATAATTAGGAATTGACAAAGTGACTAGTTAAAATAATCAGTGGTTGATGAATGACTGTTTGCCTGAATATCTATTTTTGTCTGCAGCTATTTTTGATGTGAGGAATGATGATTAAAAAAAATTTGTGTATATTAATAAATAACATATGAGATCTGAGTAATTAAGTCCGTAGGGGTGTCTTAACACCTATTTCCCTAAATCCAACTGGCTTGGGAGTCACTGGCCCAAAGCTCGCTACATTGATTAAAGATGTTATAAAAAAAAGACATATGAGATCCGAGTAATTAAGTCCGTAGGGATGCTTAACACATAGTGCCCTAAAGCCAACTGGTTTTGGAGTTACTGGCCTAAAGCTTGCTACATGGATTAAAGATGTTATAAAAAAATCACATACCTAACTTTGGACAGAGTGTAGTAGACAAAATAATTTTAGATAGGCAGGTTAGTTTGACCCATTAACTACTGAGAATTGAGCCAAACTAACATAGTTAATAACTTAGAATCGAAGCTGTTTGCAGAGTTATTCACACACACACTCGGAGTCTGATTTAGATACTTTGTTCAAAGGAAAGGATTTTAGTTGTACTATGTATTTTGAAGGTTCATTTAACTTTGTTTCTATACATTCTATGAAGACATTTCATATATAGCTATTATTTTCGTTTATTTTATTTCTTTCTTTTCTTTTGACTTTTTGCTTTTGTGTGCATTAGATTGACGTTTATGAGTATCATCACTATAAGCCTTCACGAGACTATAACTCATCCACTAGGGACACTTAGGGGGTTTAAAGGCTTGTTGAATACGCTAAATACAACTGTGATCCATACAAAAGTGGCTTAGTTTAATTTAGTTTCAGTTCTTTACTTTATTTTATTTTGTTGTTTTACTCGAGGACTAGAAAAATGTTAGTTTTGGGGGTGTGATGAGCGGAAAATATATCACTATTTACCGCCCCTTTAACCTAATATTTTGTATTGTTTCTCGGGTTTTATGAATATTTTGATGTGTTTTGTGTTCTTTTGTAGATAAATAAAGATTTTGGATTGAATGGAATCAACTTGGGGCTGATAAGATGAAAAAAAGACAAAAAGGGCAAAATCATCATTTACGCGTTGCGACGCGTAAACCTTCTGCGTCGCGACCGCTAACATACGCCGACCACGTGTCATCATCCCAACGCACCACATAACTCATCATCGCCATGTCAGTGCCTACGTCATCATGATGTCAGCATAATCATTCACTCTGCCGACACGCGTCATTGCTTACATCAGTATGACATCAGCATCGCGTAGTGCAAAACTTCATCTGTTGCGACACTGAGCCAATAATTCAGCTGCCGATGAAACCGCGTACATGTGTCAACATCTCAGGAAGCCGCAAACATGTGTCACAAATCTACAATGCGTCACGACGCCTTTGCGTATAAATTCAGCTTGATTTCATTTAGAATTTTCAATTTTCCTTAAGGTTCTAATAAGGATCTAAGGATTGTATCTTGTTTGTTTAATTTTTGTAATTTAAATTATGTATTTTTATTTCCAATAATAGTAGTAGTTTATTTACTTTTCTTTTCTTTTATGTTTAGTAGTTAAACTTCCACTGGGGGAATGATGAAGCTTTCATTATTATAATGTAGATTAATCTCTCTTAATTATAATATATAAATTATCTTAAAACTTGACTTAATTGGATACCTCCATTATAGTCGGTTGGACTTAATTAAAATGATTTTAACCTGACTAAACTGGATATCGCCTTTATGGTCATTTGGAATTAATTCAAAATCTGACTTAATTCAGGATACCGCCTATATGGTCGGTTGGTAATATCAAGAAAATTTATATATTATAATAAGGGACATTTCTAAATTAGAAATGGTAAAAGTGGATCCCCTAACCCCCGCATTTTATTTTTTATTCTAAGGAAGTGATGAAATACAATATTTACATGCTTAATAATTGATTTAATTATATTATGTTTAATACTTTAGTTTGTTTATTGAATCTCAAGCTTAATGCTTCTTATTGCCTGATCACCAATAAGATTGATGGGTAAACTTAAAATGAACTTGGAAAAGGGATTTTAGGTTTCAGCCTTAGATTCAATAGCTCACGATCTCGCCTTAGGGCATGCTGACCCTTAGGTAGATTTCCTTCCAGGATAGACATATACCTATCGGGCGGGGGTAGCCACAATTGAAACTTGCACTTAATGAATTCTGATAACTTGGATAATATAGACATATGATTAATTGAGTTATTCTGGGTGTTTGCATCTGACCATCAGAATAGGCTTTTGCATATTTTCGTTATTCTGGGTGATTTATTACATAAATATAAGAGAATCAATTCATCTTTAGAATAATATTATGTAGAATTAAACCCTAGATGTTTCTGTATTTTGTTTATTTTCCTTAGTATTTTCTTTTGTGTTTTTATTTATTTAGAAAATCCACATTCAATCAACCAATCAAGCAATCATTCCATTCTCTCTTTAATTAGGTACCTATAAATAAATAGAATCAATAATTAATAACAATAATATAAATTAAGTCCTCGTGGGATCGATATTTTTATACTACTTGAGCGATACGTACGCTTGCGTTACGTGTGTGTTTACCACTGATCAACTGCTACATACTCAGCCACCATGGTGGAGTCAGCAATACAAGATTACTTTATACTCCTTCATACTACTGCCTCACCACCACCTAGGGTAAATACTGATCGAGATGTTGATTTCCTAGAATCGATATCCATCTAAAAATCAAAGTCTATATACCCTCTTATGATTATATCCTAACTAGAATACATAAGCTTATAATCTCTCATTCTTTTAAGATACTTGAGAATGTGTTTTACAGCCACCCAATGATCCAATCATGGGTTAGACTGAAACTTACTGACTACTCCCACTACAAAGTAGATGTCCGGTCTCGTGTATAACTTAGCATACATGAGGCTACTAATTGTTGAGGCATATGGGATATTTCTCATTTCCTCAACTCTTTGAGGTGTCTTTGAGGTGTCTTAGGAGACTGTTTCTTTGATAAATCAATTCCATGTCGATAAGGCAAATTTCTCTTCTTGGAATGCTGCATCCTAAATCGCACAAGGATCTTGTTTATGTAAGATGTCTGAGACATAGCTAACAGTCATTTTTTACGATCCCGAAGTATCTAGATCCTAAGAACATATCTGGTCTCTCCCAAATATTTCATTTGTAATTTATTAGCTAGTCAGGTTTTCGCGTCCGATAATATCTTTACATCATTCCCAATGAGTAAAATATCATCGACGTATAAAATAAGAAAAACCACATTCCCGTCAATGACGCGCTTGTATACATAAGGCTCATCAACATTCTTCTGAAAGTCATAAGACTTGATCATGGTATCAAATCTTATATTACAAGATCGGATGCTTGCTTGAGCAATAAATAGACCTTTATAGCTTGCAAACCTTTTTCTCTTGACCTTTGACCATGAACTCCTCTAGTTGTACCATATAGATACACTCAGCAAGATTGACATTCAAGAATGCATTCTTGACGTCCATTTGCCAAATCATATAGTCATAATATGTGGCAATGGACAGAAGAGCAATTGGATTTTAGCATGGCTACCGGTGAGAAATTTTCCTCATAGTCAACTCCTTCTTTCGGGGTATAACCCTTGGCCATTAGCCTAGCCTTGAAAGTCTTTACCTTCCCATCTGCTCCCCTATTTCTCTTGTAGATCCACTTGCAACCTATGGGTTTTACTCCATCAGGTTGGACCATAAGTTCCCATACTAAGTTGGAGTACAAAAACTCCATCTTGAGGTTCATGGCTTTGAACCATTCCAATTTGTCAGAATCATCAATTGCACTACGATAGGTCAATGGATCATCTACACCATTTCTGGAAGCGATAACTTGTGCCTCTCCAACTCCTATATTGTGATCAAGTTGTCACACAACCCCCCCGTTACGTCTAGATGGCATATTGATGAGTGGTATTTATATCACTAATTCCCACTTATTTGACCTAATATTTTGTATAGTTTCTTTAGTTTTGTGAACGTTTTGATGTTTTTTATTGTTATTTTACAGATAAATAAAGTTTGGGAAGCATTGGAAGCAATTTGGGGCCAAAACAGTGAAAAAAAATGAAAAAGGACATTTTTGTAATTTGGCCGCGTCGCGATGCACAATCTTCATGCGTCGTGACGCCTAACATGCGTCGTGTACACGTGTCAGAATCTGAGAAAGTTGACTTGCTAACGTGCGCCGTGCCACGTGTCATTATCATATAAGAGCTGCTAAAATGCGCCGGAGGGCCACGTGTCACAAACATATGGTGCCGACACTCCGCGTGACACGTTTCACCTTCTCATTGGACCGAATTATCGGCGAATTATATTCTGCCACGTGTCAAGCTATCATTGGACCGATCCTTACCGCGTGCCACGTGTCAGCTTCCCATTGCACCGTCTCACCGCGTGACATGTGTCATCACCAGATTGCACCGACGAAATACGTGTGGTCAAACCGCGTAGAAAAAAAACGCGCCTTGGCGTCGCGACGCCAGCCCCGAATTCTGCCTATAAATTGAGCTCACTTGGACCTCATTTGGTGTGCTTTCCTTGGGATTTTTTCCATTATTTCATAGGAAGCATCTAGTTTTGTAAATTATTGTAATATTAAAATTATGTATTTTTTTTTTTAGTTTTTATTACAGCTTTTTATTTATTTACTTTAAGTTTTGTAGTTAAATTTCCGCTGGGGTAAAAGGTGAAACCTTTAATATAATTATCTAGGTAAATCTCACTTATTTATAATTTATAAATTATAATTTAACAGGATTAATTAATGGCAGACTTTATTACCGCCTATATGGTCGGTCTAAATATAAATTACTTTACCGCCTATATGGCTGGTCTTTATGTGACAGATAATTACCGCCTATATGGCTGGTGTAGTTGGACTAAATGGATTACCGCCTATATGGTTGGTTTTAAATGTTTAACATTATTAATTCCTGATAAAGCAGAACATAAAATAATTTATATATTATAATAAGTGAGATTCCTAGATAAGAAATATTAAATGTGGATCATCTAACCCCAACATTTTATTTTATTCTAGGGAAGTGATGAAACACAATATTCACACTTAATAATTGATTTTCTTTTTATGGGTAATTCTTTAGTTTGTTTCTTGAGTCTTAAGCTTAATGCTTCTTGTTGTCTGATCACCAATAAGATTGATATGGTAAACTTAAAATGAACTAGACATAGGGATTTTAGGTTTCAGCCTTAGATTCAATAGCCCACGATCTTCATTGAGGATAGATAACCCTTTAATAGATTTCCTTACAGGATAGACATATACCTGTCGGGCGGGGGTAGCCACAATTGGAACTTGACCCTAATGAATCCAGGTAATTTAGTTGACATATACATATGGTTCAATTAGGTTATACTGGGTATTTGCATCTTACCATCGACATAGGCTTTTGCATAATTTCGTGTTCCAGGTTAGCAAACTGATTTATTACACATATATAAGAGAATCAATTCATCTTTATAATAATATTGTGTGGAATCACAACCCTAGATCTTTGAGTCTTTTGTTATTTTCCTTAGTATTTTCTTTTGTGTCTTTAAGTATTTTATTTATCAAATCCATATTCAACCAACAAAAGCAATCATTATCTTCTTCCTATATTTAGATACTTGTAAATAAATAGTATCAATAAGTAATAACAACAGTAGGAATTAAGTCCTCGTGGGATCGATATTTTTATACTACTTGAACGATACGTGTGCTTGCGTTATACGTGTGTGTTTACGCCGGTCAAGTTTTTGGCGCCGTTGCCGGGGACTTATTTTTCTTGAGTTATTAATTTTGAAGCTATCTAATTTACTTGTATCTAATTTTCTTTATTTTTATCTGTAATTTTTTATTTCTTTATTTTGTTTTCAGGTGATTGAAAAAATGGAACATTATTGGGAGATTGAGAGATCACGAGCTTTATTAGAAGATACACCCCAAATCTGGGAGCAACAGTCAGGTTTTCTGAGGCCTGTTGTCCAGCCCAACAACTATCACTGGATGTCAGAATCAAGCAATACTACATTTGCTCATCAGAACGAAATGGGGAGATGTGTGATATGTGATGGTAACCACCTGAGCAATCAATGTATATACCTTTCAGAGTTGCAGAATTATTGGAATCATTCAAGGTACGAAGTGTTGGAAATGGTGATCGAGCACTATTTACTTTTTGTAGGAATATTTGATATTTATGCAATATAATATTTATTTTATCATGGTTATTTATTTATTAATATGGTAAAACTCTTACTTTATTTATATATTGTAAATCTAAGAGTTAGATTACTCTAAGAGTTAGAGATTTCGAGTTATACTCGGAACCTTATATGAATTTATTAAAGACCCGAGAGTTACAACATATGATGATATAGTTGCAAGAGTTACAAATGGTGTTGAGAAATATCACACATTCTCTCGAATATAAATTATTCCTAGTCTAGATATATTGATATGGGTCGGTCATTATATTGGTAAGACTAGTGCATTGTCTATATATGTAATGGACATATGGTTTGTCTCAACAGACTGTGAGCTTAGCGGAAGTTCGTATAAAAATGCAGATATTCATTAGTTGAATGAATATTGAATTAACTCATAAAAGATGACTAATAGATATTCCATAAAACTGTCAATAGTTATTTTTTCGAGTTGAGTAGTTATTGCGGTCCTTTGACTTGAGACACCACGGTGGTCTTGTGAGTGATCCTCTATGCCTGATACCATGCATGTCAGAGACCTTTCATTGTCTGACCGCTGGATGTCTGTTAGGTATAGACCGATGCTCACCAAGGTCGGTGTGTGTTAATATGATGATTCGTCAGTCCATATGGTTGGATTTTATTTCCAGAAATTTTCAGAATATATTCCGGAAATCTTTTGGCTGAAAGTTAATTGAAGAAATTGTTTCTTTAACATTATAAATAATATTCAAAAAGAGTTTTGCTATATTATTTATTAATGTAATATAAGGATAAAAAATTTCATATATTGAGTAGATAAGGTTTTGACAGTATAACTATAACCTTACTCAATTGGAAACGTTAATGACGAAGGGATTATACATTAGCGTTTTAACCTCGACTTGTATGGTTCAACGTGTCGTGTTGTTTTGTCATGATTTGTAGGTGGACAGGCCTTCATGAAATATGTATACAAATATATGAGATATATAAGTATATATATACGTAACAACTGAACGTGAGCCTAAAGAGTTCCATTATATTGAGTTTACTCTTTGAGGACTAGGGCGACCTTTCGTCAAATGTTGACAAAGTATTTTTTGGGTTTTAAGGATTAAATTGTTTGATCCGATAATTCATGAGATGAATTGAATTAGTTAATTTTATATCAAGAGTTGATATAAGTTTATTGTATAATAGATGTAAATTTGATTTACATTAAATTAGTAATTAATTAGTAATTAATTTAATTGTTAAATTAATGTACAAAATTAATTACTTGGTTTATGCAAATAAATGTTTTAATTAATTAAAATAACTTTAGTTAATGTAATTGAATATTTTTAGTTAAAGTAACTAAAATCTTTTAATTGCAATTTAGTTACCTTGGATGGTGAGATAATTTTAACTTTGGTTAAGTTAATTTTTTGAAATGAGTGGTGTTGGGAAAAGATTCCCTTGAACCATGGTTTAATTAAAGGGCTTGGGTTAGGTTTTCTTTATTTTCTATTAATAAAACCAATAAAAACAAAAATTGCTCATTCTTTCTCTACTTCCTGCCGTATCAAGTAAAAAGAAGAAAATTGGTTTTATCTTTTTTTTCCTCTGCACAAGCTCACTGCCGAGCCTTTGAAGAAAGAAAAGCTTTGGTTTTGTTTTTGTTTTGCTCTCAAATCCAAGCCAATAATCTCACCAAATATTACCCAACATATAATCAAGTCCATGGAATTAATCCCTAAGTGTTAAGGGTTAATTTATGTTCTTGAGGTTTTCTTTTTCCTAGGGTTTTAAGTGTTAAAATTTGGGGAAAAGTTGGTTGCTATTCTTGAGTGATCAAACCACCTTTTGATCACCAAGATTTGTTCTTGGAGAAGCTCAATTTGGTGGAGGAAGAAGAGATTTGAAAGGACTCAAAGCTTGGAAGAATTAGAAAAACTTGGATGCAACCCTTCTCAAATTGGAAAGGCTTGAAAGAAATTATTGGTAAAATTTAATTGGTAAATTTATTGTTCAATTTCTTGATGATTATAGTTGAGAAAAATTGTTGTGGATTTGTTGGATTAATAGGAAGCATATTAGTGAGGAATTAGAAGCATTTGAGTGTTGAAAATTAGTATATAATTGATATGTTAATTTTGAATGCTTGGATTAATTTTTTAAAGAGTTGGAAAATTATATTGTATGCTTGAATTAATTTTTTCAAATGTTGGAAAATTAATTTTAGTATGTTTGGATTATTTTCAAGTGTTGGAAATAATTAGGATGCTTAGTTTTAATTTGTAAATAGTTGGTAGATTGATTTAAGTGTGTTGAAATTTTTAAATGGACTTATGGTAATTTTTAATACATGAAAATGTTTTAATGCATTGAAAATTTTAAGTTCGTAATTAAAAATTTTAACCCCCCTTTTTTAAGGACTGCCGAAAATTAAAAAAATATATATATTTTACTCGCTCACGATTTGATCTCGGACGGGTTTCCGCTGCACTCGGGTTTGTCCGTTCCTCACTCGACAAGTGGTATCAGAGCGATACGTGCTTCTAGTTGTTCATCTTCCTTACAATTTTTCTGAATGTTATAAAATGCCCAAGCATACATTTAATTATGAATTACATGTTTTAGGCATTTTTGGACATGCATACATTTTATATATTTGTATGCATTTGACTTTGGAAAAATCTCTACGCTAGATCATTAAGTGTCATTATTTTAGTTGAAAATATGACATGGTCCGGCTTGTCTATACGGTGTTAGTGAAACCATTGTGATTATTCCCAATATTGCTAAAGTGTGAGGGATTGGTTATAATGTTTTGTACTATTCCGGTTAAGCATGAGATGAGTCGAATTTAAGAGAAAGTATTATCCAATATTGCTAAAGCGTGAGGTTAATATTAGTATCTTACTTTCGGCAATAGGCAAGTTGATCTAAAAATTGAACTATCCAATATTGCTAAAGCGTGAGGATGAGATTCGATTTAGGACCAAATGTAAGAGTTGCATGAGATACAATTGACAATAGTTGTCTACCTTCTCGAATTTAAAAGGTCAATATTGCTAAAGTGTGAGATTTGCATAAATGTCAAGAATGATCTACTTTGCTTTGTGAGATTTAAGAGTTAAATTTCTGTATTCTTGTTTGTAGAGATTATAAAGAATATGTAAGACAATGCGATGGCACTTTATAGAAAAAGTAAATCCATATTCTATTTAGTGTTTTTATCATGATATTTAAACATTAATTTCTGCTTTATTTTATCCTTGTGTAGATAGAATGTCTGTGTCGAACCCGCTTTCGCGTATACTTGATATGCATAGGCTCCAGGGTGCTGTTAACTATAATGTTTGGCTCATGAATCTCCGAATTATTTGCCAAGCGGAGCAACTTGAATATGTTCTTGATCGTCCAATGCCCGCAAGGGTTTCGGATAACGCTTTAGATGAAGAATGTGAGACGTTCATCAAATGGAAGGATGATGAACGGAAAGTCCGGTCATACATCTTGGGATCTATGGTGCCGGAACTACAGAGGAAGTATATGCCGATGCCTGATTTCGGATCCATTTTGATGGATATGAAGGAACTATTCAGTGATCCACCACATGTAGAGATGCATAGGGTGGCTGTCGAGCTTTTCCATACTTTCCTCTCGGAGGGAAAACCTGTTAGCCCACATGTGATGAGGCCAATAGACTGTATCGAAGAGCTTGAAAGGATGGATATTCCTATTGATAACCGCCTCGGGAATAGTGTGATTCTCGCATCTCTTCCTAAGTCTTTCAATGACCTTATCGTTAACTTTAACATGTATAAGATGTTTCCCACCTATTCTGAGTTGCACAATATGTTGCTGACGACTCAAGAAGACATGAATAAGAATAGTTCTACTTTCATGGTCACTGGTGGTTCTTCTTCTGGACCTTCTCAAGCTTCTCAAAAGCCGGCTGGGAAGAAACAGAAAAAGAAGAAGAAATTTAAGGTAAAGGTCCAAAGGTTGCTTCTGCAGGGGTTTCTAAGCCAAAGGTGAAGACAGATGCTGCAAAAGGAAAATGTTTCCACTGTGACATGCTTGGACACTGGAAACGCAACTGTCCGAAATATTTAGCCTCTTTGAAGAAAGCTCCCTCAGGTATTTGTTTTCCTATTATTGATATTACACTTGCTTTTGATTCTAGTTCGACTTGGGTGTTGGACACCGCTTGTCCCTCTCACATTTGCAATTCGTTGCAGGATCTGAGGGAAACTAGAAGATTGAAACCGGGAGAGATCCAGCTGCGAGTAGGGAATGGAGATTCTCTACAAGTTGAAGCAGTATGAATTTTGTTTTTGAAACTCTGTGATGAATGTAATATTAAACTTAATAACTGTTATTTTTCCTAGGGTTTTAAGAGTTAAAATTTGGGGAAAAGTTGGTTGCTATTCTTGAGTGATCAAACCACCTTTTGATCACTAAGATTTGTTCTTGGAGAAGCTCAATTTGGTGGAGGAAGAAGAGATTTGAAAGGACTCAAAGCTTGGAAGAATTGGAAAAACTTGGATGCAACCCTTCTCAAATTGGAAAAGCTTGAAAGAATTGTTGGTAAAATTTAATTTTTAAATTTATTGTTCAATTTCTTGATGATTATAGTTGAGAAAAATTATTGTGGATTTGTTGGATTAATAGGAAGCATGTTAGTGAGGAATTAGAAGCATTTGAGTGTTGAAAATTAGTATATAATTGATATGTTAATTTTGAATGCTTGGATTAATTTTTTAAAGAGTTGGAAAATTATATTGTATGCTTGAATTAATTTTTTCAAATGTTGGAAAATTAATTTTAGTATGTTTGGATTATTTTCAATTGTTGGAAATAATTAGGATGCTTAGTTTTAATTTGTCAATAGTTGGTAGATTGATTTAAGTGTGTTGAAATTTTTAAATGGACTTATGGTAATTTTTAATACATGAAATTATTTTAATGCATTGGAAATTTTAAGTTTGTAATTAAAAATTTTAACCCCCCATTTTTTAAGGACTGCCGAAAATTAAAAAAAAATATATTTTACTCGCTCGCGATTTGATCTCGGGTGGGTTTCCACTGCTCTCGGGTTTTTTCGTTCCTCACTCGATACGAAGAACCATCATACTTTCCATCTTATCCACCATCCACCTACGATCTTCATCAAGAACCAGAACCATCAGAAGAAGATCAGATGATTGACATGCTCAAAGATTGGAACAAGAAACGAGATGAAAAGTTGGATGCAATGCTTGAAACATACCAGAATCAATTCGAAAGTATTCAGAGACAATCAACATTCATTCAGAGACTGACAGATCAAATGAGACAATTAACAGAAAACCAGAGCTACATACCTCAAGAAGCATTTTCAGACGAAACTGACGGAACCTTCGAGTACCAAGCATTTCACAGTGACACATTAGCAGATGAAGAGGCTAAGCAGTATCAAGAATCAGGGGTATCAGTTCATGAGCCTGAACCAACAAAGTCTCAATTTGATTTTTATTATTCTGCTGACTCTGACGAGGATGAAGAAGCTGGGCTATTTGTACCAACTTCACCAACAAAGGAGGATGAAACTTTGTATCCTCCAAATGAAGATCGTGGAGCTTCCATTGCACAAATGTTTGATGAAGATCTACCTGAGCCAATAATTTCACTCAGATCAGAGGATGAAGACCTAAAATATGACATTTCTTTACATCCTCAGGGTGACACTTATAGAGCATGCATTTCACAGATGACAGATGAAGAACTGAATGAGGAAATCCTAAAATACATCTGTGAAGAAAATGTGGAGCAAGAAACAGAGCAAATGGAAGAGCAATTTTCAGACCAAATTGAATATCCAGAGCATTCAGGCGAAATATCACTGTTTTGGGGAGTACAATTTAGAGATATCACTCAGAAGCTTGATAGAATGGAACTTCCATTCAAGGTCAAGCACCATACGAGACCTCCTGCTTTTCTTTCTTTCTTTTCAGGAACCATTAGAGCAACAAAGATAAAAAAAGGTGGCACAAGCACTGAATGAGACAAAATTCTTTTTACCACCTTACCGTTGGAAGATACCCTTCAAAAGCAACGCTCATGGGATTGTCTTTAATCGGAAATCCAAAACGACGCTGAAACCTCCTTGATAGATAGATTTCAGTCACGTCTGGCTGAAGACGAAAAATTTAGCGCTACCAGGGAGGCAACCCATGCAATTTGTTGTAATTTATATTTTCATATTTTTTGTGTATACATGTTGTAGAATTATTTTTAATTTTGTGTTATTTTTGCAGGAAAAATTAAAAACGGAATTTTTCAGGACAAAGCAAGCCAGTGCAAGCGGGATTATCATAAAATAAATTTGACAAAATCGCGAAGATGTAAAGTTAATCCAGTAAAGACGGCCGAGTAAGGAGTCAGCTCTTGAGACGCATCTTAATGGATTTATTCGTCAAAAGACTTGATTTTGCCAAAAAAAAAAATTCCCGCGTCGCGACGTGAAAACCATGCGTGTCGCGACACCATAACCTCAAACACAAAACCTTAACCCTAAAAAAAACAAGCGTCAAGACGCAAGAAAAAATTTGGCATCGTGACGCACGTTCGGTAACAGGTCCAAAACCAACAGCCACCACGCACATATCTCACTCTCCTTCTTCAACATTTCGCCATTTCCTCTCAATCTTCCACTAAAATCCGACCATCCAATCACCAAATCATCAACCAAAACCTTCTAAACTCATCAAATCTCACAAATAACCCACACAAACTCAATCATCCAACCACCACCACCCACAACCGAGACCCATTGCCGAGCTTCCAACCTTCGGCCAAGATTCTCGATCAAAGAGAGCCACGCATGAGTCGCACCACCATCTCCACCGTGACTGATTCCACCACTGTCGATTCTTCACCGAGCCATAACCAGTAACCAAACCCATCACTGTCGACCGAGCCTTCTCCGGCCACGAGTCATTGCCGAGGCTAAAAGCCGAACCATCAGTCGAGATTCATCGCACCACCATCGCTAATCACTGCCGAGTCCCTCCATCGTCAGATCCGGTTCTTCTAGCAACAAGATCACCATTTTTGGTCTGGTAAAATCGTTCTTGAACTCTTTATTATCTCTTGAATTTTTGAATTTACAAGGAGGATAACCGAAAATTGTGGGGTTTTGTGTGTTGAAATTTGTTGAAACTGGATTTGAAATTTTGGCAGTGATGGGGGATAGCCAAAAATTGTAAGAGTTTGTGGTTGATTAATTTTGTTAAAATTGGAGGGTTGTGAACTTGGAAGTTTGGCAGTGAGTAATTGGCAGATTTCTGATTTGAGGATTGACTGATCGATTGAATTCGTAGATTTTGGGGGCGAAGGTTGTTGAACAGTGATAAATTTGGGGAATTTGGAAATTTTAGGGGAGGCTCTGTCGAAATTTTTACTGAAAAATGGTCATATAGCGATCGTGCTAAGAAGCATAAATTGGACATAGATCATAATCGGTAATTTTTCCTGTAAAATTTCAGCTAACCAGGTATTATTTCTGTAAACCCTCACGAGACTACAACTCGTCCACTATGGACACCTAGGGGTTTAAAGGCTTGTTTCGTACGCTAAATGCAACCGTGATCCCTACGAAAATGGCTTAGTTAATTTTATTTTTATGTTATTTTATTTTGTGTTTTGCTCGAGGACTAGCAAAATGTTAGGTTTGGGGGTGTGATGAGTGATATTTATATCACTAATTCCCACTCATTTGACCTAATATTTTGTATAGTTTCTTGAGTTTTGTGAACGTTTTGATGTGTTTTATTGTTATTTTGCAGATAAATAAAGTTTGGGAAGCATTAGAAGAAATTTTGGGCCAAAACAGTGAAAAATGATGAAAAAAGACATTTTTGTAATTTGGTCGCGTCGCGACGCGCAATCTTCCTGCGTCGCGACGCCTAACATGCGCTGTAAGCCTGCTAACGTGCGCCGTGGACACGTGTCAAAATCTGAGAAAGTTGACTTGCTAACGTGCACCATGCCACATGTCATCATCACAGAAGATCTGCTAAAATGCGCCGGAGGGCCACGTGTCACAAACCTATGGTGCCGACACTCCACGTGACACGTGTCACCTTCTCATTATATCGAATTATCGGCGAATCACATTCTGCCACGTGTCAAGCTATCATTGGACCGATCCTTACCGCGTGCCACATGTCAGCTTCCTATTGCACCGTCTCACCGCGTGACACATGTCATCACCAGATTGCACCGATGAAATGCGCGTGGTCAAACCAAGTAGACCAAAATGCGCATTGGTGTCACGACGCCAAGGCTTGTACAATCGCGACGCCAGCCTCGAATTCTGCCTATAAATTGAGCTCATTTGCACCTCATTTGGTGTGTTTTCCTTGGGATTTTTTCCCTTATTTCATAGAAAGCATCTAGTTTTGTAAATTATTGTAATATTAAAATTATGTATTTTTATTTTTAGTTTTTATTACAGCTTTTTATTTATTTACTTTATGTTTTGTAGTTAAATTTTCGCTGGGGTAAAAGGTGGAACCTTTAATATAATTATCTAGGTAAATCTCACTTATTTATAATTTATAAATTATAATTTAACAGGATTAATTAATGGCGGACTTTATTACCGCCTATATGGCTGGTCTTTATGTGACATATAATTACCGCCTATATGGCTAGTGTAGTTTGACTAAATGGATTACCGCCTATATGTATGGTTTTAAATGTTTAACATTATTAATTCCTGAGAAAGCAGAACATAAAATAATTTATATATTATAATAAGTGAGATTCATAGATAAGAAATATTAAATGTGGATCCTCTAACCCCCAGCATTTTATTTTATTCTAGGGAAGTGATGAAACACAATATTCACACTTAATAATTGATTTTCTTTTTATGGGTAATTCTTTAGTTTTTTATTGAGTCTTAAGCTTAATGCTTCTTATTGTCTGATCACCAATAAGATTGATATGGTAAACTTAAAATGAACTAGACATAGGGATTTTAGGTTTCAGGCTTAGATTCAATAGCCCACGATCTTCCTTGAGGATAGATAACCCTTTAATAGATTTCCTTACAGGATAGACATATACCTGTCGGGCGGGGGTAGCCACAATTGGAACTTGACCCTAATGAATCCAGGTAATTTGGTTGACATAGACATATGGTTCAATTGGGTTATACTGGGTATTTGCATCTGACCATCGACAGAGGCTTTTGCATAATTTCGTGTTCCAGGTTAGCAAACTGATTTATTACACATATATAAGAGAATCAATTCATCTTTATAATAATATTGTGTGGAATCACAACCCTAGATCTTTGAGTCTTTTGTTATTTTCCTTAGTATTTTCTTTTGTGTATTTAAGTATTTTATTTATCAAATCCACATTCAACCAACAAAAGCAATCATTCTCTTCTTCCTATATTTAGATACCTGTAAATAAATAGTATCAATAATTAATAACAACAGTATGAATTAAGTCCTCGTGGGATCGATATTTTTATACTGCTTGAACAATACGTGCGCTTGCGTTATACGTGTGTGTTTACGCCGGTCAGATATCATTCTGACGAACTTACATCTGACGCTCAGATGTATAAGGTGTTATGTGTTTGTCAACCGTCATTGATGATAGTGTGTTGGTCGAACCGGCAAGTAACTCCTCGAGTAACACTATACTATGAGGTTTGAACTCTCTCATAAAGTCCTCCTCTAGAAACGTGGCATTTGTCAATACAAACACTTTGTTATCTTCAAGGCTATAAAAGAATCCACCCATAATTTCCTTAGGATATCCTACAAATAGGCACACCTGTGAATGTGGCTCCAACTTAGTAGTCTTATTCTCCAGTACATGTGCTGGACACCCCCATATGCAGAAATATCGTAAACTTATTTTACGACCACTCCACAACTTTAAGGGAGTCTTAGGAACAGACTTATATGAAACTACATTAAGGATATACATTGCTGTTTGTAATATATACCCTCAGAATGAATAAGGTTGTGAACTATAACTAAAGATAGATCTTATCATGTCTAGTAGGGTCTGATTTCTCCTATCTGCAACACCATTTTGATGTGGTGTTCTAGGTGCTGTGAGCTGGGATACTATCCCATGCTCAACTAAGAATTCATTGAAATCTCTGTCAAGGTATTCTCATCCATGATACAATCATAGTTTTTTGATTGTCTTATCTAACTGGTTCTCAAACTCGGCACGATACTCTTTGAACTTTTTAAAAGTATCTAACTTGTACTACATTAGGTAAGCATACCCATATCTTGAATAATTGTCAATAAATGTGACGAAGTATTCATAACCACCTCGGGCATTTACATTCATTGGTCTGCAAATGTCCGAATGTATTAGCTCAAGTGGTTCACTGGCTCTTATACCTTTTCTAGTAAAAGGTCTATTGGTCATTTTTCCTTCTAAACAGGATTCACAGACTGGTAAAATTTCAAGCTTTAAATCGTTTATGGATTCGTTCTTCATCAATCTATCTATCCGGTCAAGGCTGATATGACCAAGTCTAAGATGCCACAGACATGTGTCATCATGAGAAATCTTTTGCCGTTTTATTTTAGGTTTCTCATCCATAAACATTTCAGAATTGAGCAGTGACATATGTGTTAATGGTCTTAATACATACAAGTTATTTTCCGAGTTTCCTATGCATATGGTCAATCCATTTCTACTAATAACAACCAAATTACTATTAAAAATAAATTGAAAAAGCATTGTCCAAAAGCTTGGAAATAGAAATCAAATTCCTGCGAAAACCAGGAATGAATAGCACATTATTCAAATTTAAATAACTATTATTTGAAAATTTTAAACTGGAAACTCCTACAGCTCTTACTGAAACGGCATCCCTTGTCCCAGTCCTCATGGTGTAGTCACCTTCAGCAAGGTCCCTCCATGAGTCAAGTAGCTACAAATAAGAACAAACATGGTTAGTGGCTCCAGAATCAACAATCAAAGCGGATTTATCATCCTCCACTAATAGAGATTCGATACAAAGTAAATCGTATTAATATGTAGCTTTCTTCTCCTTCAGCTCAGCAAGGTATTTAAGACAATTCCTTTTCCAATGCCCATCCTTGTTGTAGTGGAAACACTTTCCCTTGGACTTAGCATCCTTATAGCCTTTCTTGTTCTTCTTCTTCATGGTCTTATCCTTGGCCTTCCAAGTGTGATTTTTCTTCTTCTTTGCATATTTAGAAGACTCAGCAACATTTGCCTCAACCCTAGGCTTACGAGGATCCACAAGCATAGACTCGTAGTGGGTGAGCTCATTAAGCAACTGGGTCAAAGAAAAAGTCAACTTGTTCATAAAATAGTTGTTTTTAAACAACAAGAAACTCTTCGAAAGAGTTTCCATAATCATGGTCACCTGGCCCCGCTCGTTAGTACAAGCACCATGGGTTTCGACAGTGTTGAGATAAGTTATCATCCTCAAGACGTGCTCTCAGACTGATGTCCCATCCTTCATCCTAGTAGTCATCGTTGGGACCATAGCCTCATGATGTTGACACTTCGAAGGTAGCCCGAACAGGCCTTGCAATGATTCCATCATTTGAGATTCTGAAGCCATAGGTTCATGCTTTGCAGCAAGAACCTCGGACATCCCTGCTAGCAAGTACCAGGGAGCCTTCTCATTACCCACAACCCATTTCTAAAAGGCATCGTGCACAGCTTGGTCAGCTTTTCTGGCCAGCTCGGGAGGACACTCCTCTATCAGGACAAACTTTATGTCTTCACAGACCAGGATAGCGTTCATGTTACTTTTCCACTTAACATAGTTTTCTCCCATTAATTTATCATTTGAGAGTATGGAAATAATTGGAGAAATCATGGCTGAAAAATAAAAAAATAAACATGCATTTAATATTCATTCATCG
Organism: Zanthoxylum bungeanum; assembly: GCA_019454045.1. Taxonomy (NCBI): domain Eukaryota; kingdom Viridiplantae; phylum Streptophyta; class Magnoliopsida; order Sapindales; family Rutaceae; genus Zanthoxylum; species Zanthoxylum bungeanum. The sequence goes on from SKCR01035177.1 coordinate 94,550, forward strand.
GATATTAAAACAATCAAATTAATTTTTGGCATAAATTTAAACATTATGCATGAACCATGAATAACAAATTAGAAACCTAAGAGAATTACTATGCCAGGGAAATCTATCATCCCACAAATAAGTGCCGTCATAGGGTAGGTCAAGTATTTGTATGATAGATCGAGACAATCTCAATCGAATAATATATGCGGGAATAACCCTTATTCCTATATTTATCAACCACCGTTTAATTTGATCAAGGAATTTTGAATAACATTTCATCATTCCTTTGTGAGTGTGACCCGTCATTTCGGAACCCTTGGACTTAACTAAGTGTCACCGTAGAGTAGGTCAGTTCACCAAATACATCTAGAGTACCTATCCTCTCGGAATCCACACTTGATATTGACCCAAAATGGACACCATCAGTAGAGGGATGAAAGCAAAACCGTCTCGAGCCGCCTTTTGAATCTGATAAGCGGTAAATATATCAATATTTACCATCCATTTGACTTAATATTTTGTATAGTTTTCTTGATTTTTGTGAATATTTTGATGTGTTTTATGTATTTTGTATAAAAATAAGGTTTCAGGACTCACTGGAATCAAATCGGGGCTAAAACAATGAAAAATGGACAAAAAAGGTAAAATCATCATTTACGCGTCGCCACGCGTAACATTTCTACGTCGCGACCGCTAAAATACACCGTACACGTGTCAATATTAGAGAAACTTGCTATCATACACACTTGCTAACAAGCGCTGACCACGTGTCAATATCATAAAAATCATGCTATCATACGCCGGACACGTGTCATCATCATATGTTGTCGACACTACACGTCATTACTTACGTCAGCGCCACGACGCGCAAGCCTTCACATGTCGTGATGCCGAGCCAATAATTCTATCGACAGCCATGTGTCATCATCTTGTTGAATCAATGGTGCGTCGCGAAGCGCAAAGCATTCTGCGTTGCGACGTGTGGACCCAAATTTTGCCTATAAATGGAGGCCAAAATCAGAATTCCAAGTCATACTTTCTTCTGGGGATTTCCTTAAGAATACTAAGAAGATTGTATCTTGTGTGTTTATTTACAGCTTTCTTGTATTCAATTTTTATTTTATGCAATAGTTCTTTCTTTATTTTACTTTTCAGTATGAGGAGGTAACTCCCCTCTACTGGGGTGAAGGGTAAAGCTTTTATTACTAATATTTAGATTAACCTCCCTTAATTATAATATATAAACTATTTTAAAACCTGACTTAATGGGATACCGCATTTATGGTCGGTTGGAAATATTTAAATTGATTTTAACCTGACTAAATTGGATACCGCCTTTATGGTCGGTTGGAATTAATCATAAATCTGACTTAATCAGAATACCGCCTTTATGGTAGGTTGGTAATATCATGCAAAGTTTATATGGTATAATAAGAGAGATATCTAAATTAGAAGTAATAAAAGTGGATCGACTAACCCCCAATATTTTCTTTATTGTTAATTTATCTTTTTTTTTTAATTTTCAGTTTTATTTTATGTCATTTACTTTATTTATGTCTTTAATAGTCCTAGATATGTGTAGTAACTAAACCCCTTATCTAGGGCTGTGATGAATTCCAATATCACCGGTTTATAAGTGGTTATTTTGTGTCTTGGGGAAATATAAAGGTTTTTTTTTATAGAGCCTTAGTCTTAATGCTTCTTATTAATTGGCCACTAATAAGATTGATCTGGTAAACTTAAAATAAACTTGACGAAGGAATTTTATGTTTCAGCCTTAGATTCAATAGTTCACGATCTCACCTTAGGGCATGGTGACCTTTAGGTAGATTTCCTAACAGGATAGACAAATACCTATCGGGTATGAGTAGCCACAATTGGAACTTAATCCGAATAAATCCAGGTAACTTGGTTAACATAAACATATGATTAATTGAGTTATTTGAGTGTTTGCATCTGACCATCAACAGAGGCTTTTGCATAATTTTGTGTTCCAGGTTAATAAACCAATATATTGTACAAACATTAGATAATCACTTCATCTTTAAAAGATATTGGAAGGATTCACAACCCTAGATAGTTTTATAATATTGAATTTACCTTTAATTTACATTCGCATTGTTTTATTTACTTGTTTTAGTTTAAAATCACCATCCAATCAAACTATTAGATACTCGTAAATATTTGGCTCAATTAATTAATAGCTTAGGTATTAAGTCCTCATGGGATCGATACATTTTATACTACTTGAGCGATACGTGCGCTTACGTAACGTGAGTGATTTCAGCGATCAAGTTTTTGGCGCCATTGCCGGATATCTATTTATCTTTCACTTTTAATTTTGGGGTTAGATACCTTTACTTGTGTCTAATTTGTTTTTATTTAAAATTTTCTTTTTTCTTGTGTTCAGGTTCCAGACACTACATGAGAAGAACTAGAATCTTTGAAATCCGCCGGCTTTACCTAGAGATTGAATGAACTATCAGACAATTGAGTAGGGAAAGGGTGAGAAGACCAAAAAAAACTGATCAACATGGAACCTGAACCTTTGGAGGTTGCACCACCAATTCCTATTCGGGACAGAACTATTCCGGTGGTTGACGTCTTCATTTCATGTATTGTACTTCCTCTCTTACCAGCAAATGCGTGTGACATCAAAACATGCTTTCAGATGATACAACAATCAGTTCAGTTTGGAGGGAATGCAACAGAATATCCTAATGCCCACGTCAGCAACTTCCTGGAAGTTTGCGGCACATTCAATTACAACCGAGCGGTAGAAGAAGCAATGAGACTGCGTGTGTTTCTATATTCTTTGAAAGACAGAGCTAAAGCTTGGCTCCATTCACTACCAGCATGTTCCATCAAAACATGGAACACTCTAGCCACCAATTCTTTACAAAGTACTTTCCCCCAGCCAGAACAGCAAAGCTGAGAAATGAAATTACATCCTTTGTGCAACATGACTCAGAATCCTTCTGCGAAGCTTGGGAAAGATACAAGGATTTGCTCAGAAAATGTCCTCATCATGAGATTGCATGATGGCTACAAGTCCAAACCTTATATAATGGACTTTCTGGACTAATGAGAACCATAATTGATGTTGCTGCTGGTGGAGCTTTAATAGCAAAAGGAGAAGATCAGGCCTGAGACCTAATTGAAGAAATGGCCAAAAAAAATTCTTTGTGGCCAACAGAAATGAGCACGATTCAACGAATTGCTGGAATTTATGAAGTTGGAGCCAACACAACAATGAATGCAAAGCTGGATCAGATGTACAAACTCATGGAAGCCCTTAGCATGAAAGTTGTGAACATCGCCAGTTCCATAAGTTCACCATACGGAAGAGCACCAGAGGCAAACAAACATGATGAGATGCTGAATTATGTCAACAATTTCAACAAACAGAGAAATAATCCATATTCCAATACCTACAACCTAGAGTGGAGGAATCATCCCAATTTCATATGGAGCAACAATTCAGGGCAAAAGAATTGTCCACCAACCGGATTCCAATAGCAAAATAAACGTCAGGAGTATGAAAAAGAACTAGAATTAAAAGAATTGCTTGCAAAGATGTTCAAAAATCAAGAAGCCAAATACGATGCTATGTTTCAAGCCCAAACAGCATTCAATCAAAGCCAATCAGCATCTATAAAGGCATTAGAAAATCAAATATGAAAATTGTCCAATGCTCAGAGTTACAGACCGCAAGGTAACCTTCATAGCAACACATAACCAAATCCAATGAACAGAAGGAATGAGCAATGTCAAGCCATTACTTTGAAAAGCTATATTGAAATCAACAAAGATATTGGAATCAAGGCATCCACTGAGGAAGTTCCAAAAAAAAGCAGCGAACTAGATCCAAAGATGAAGGAAAGAGAAACAAAAGCAAATTATCGAGAATGATTCACTCCACCTCCACCATTTCCACAACGTCTCCAGAAAAATAAACTAGACAAGCAGTTTGCTCAATTCCTAGAGATCTTTAAAAAGCTGTATATCAACATCCCAATTGTAGAAGCGTTGGAACAAATGCCTAGCTATGTCAAACTCATGAAAGACATTCTTTCACGAAAACGAAGATTAAGAGATTACGAGACAGTAGCATTGACAAAAGAATACAGCGCCATCATTCAGAGGACGCTTCCCCTAAAGTTGAAATATCCTGGCAGTTTCATCATCCTGTGCACCATAGGAGAACATAACTTCGGTAAGGCTTTGTATGATTTAGGTGCTAGTGTTAACTTGATGCCTTTTTCTATGTACATGAAACTGCAGATTCGAGAAGCAAAGCCACCCCAATCTTTTTGCAACTTGCTGATAGAATGCTCACATTTTCGAGAGGTGTAGTTAAAGATGTGCTGGTCAAAGTCGACAAAATCATTTTCCCAGCTAATTTTATTATCTTTGATATGGAGGAAGCCGAAGACGTACCCTTCATCCTCAGAAGACCATTCTTGGCTACAAGTCGAACCATTATTGATGTACAAAAAGGTGAACTAACCATTGTTGGATAATTATGACCCATAACATCACTATTTGTACAGAACATGGTGTTGTTGTACAAGTTAACTATGTGACAAAGGAAATTGCTCTTTTATCATTTGTAATTGGATTACCAAAATATTTAAATGATAAAAGTCCTTATAATTAGTTCCAGATTATTAGATATGAGACAATATCAATCCATAAAGGTTTAATCATTAAATATCCCTAGTCGTAGTATTATCGAGATTGGACATCGATAATGCGGAATAGACTAGTATTGCACTTGTGCGTGTTATGGAAGCGTAACGTCATAGTTCTCATATATTTAAGTATTGGATACTTATGCAAGTGTGATATGAGGTTGTGTTTACCGATGGTACGGAAACAGCTTCGCTCTGGATAGACCCCACGGAATCCCAACTGTAGTATGACTAAGTGTCTATGGGAATCCGTATCAGGGTAGATGTATTTGGTCTTAACCTGAGACTTGCATCGCTAGTACTTGCGACAATCAATACGCTTTGGTTTTTGTCGTCCATGACTTTAACAGGTTCCGTGTACGCTTCTTCTGGGTTTATTGAGAATCGTAGTGTATTGGGTGTGATGTCAAGATGGAAGTATCACTTCAGTCATATGGAGATGATGATCACGGAGGGATACAGAACTAGTACTCTAATTATTTGCAACCATCGGGATAATATGACATGGTCATGATTATCCGATTAAAGAGACTAGTTGTTTGTGATCCGATATATGCTTCGTACGGGGTAGACATTATTCCTGCCCCAAGCCTTGCATGTGACATCTGATACTAGATCGCAATACGCAATACTACGTATACTACGCCTGAAATAGATTATATATTCCTTTAAGAATATTTCTGGAGAATTGGGTAGGCACGGTGCTTTACTAGAAGTCAACCATGTCTTGTAAATCGGTAAAAACGTAGTACGAGGTAAGTACATGTTCAGATAGTCCGACGACCGGATTTACTGCCAACATATCTAGGGATCTCATTGGTCGCTTCCCGAAGATTCACCGATGACGTATGATTCGAACATAATTAATCTAGGATTAATTATGGCGAGAATTTATATGGGATAAAATTATATTTGAAGAGAGAGAATGATTAATTTGGAATTAATCGATCAAATGATATATTCGATATATTAAACGAAATTAGATTTCGACGCAGAATTAAAATTGGATTTTAATTTGGGCTAACGAATTGATTTAGAATTAATTCGCGAGCGACGTGAATAGTAATTTTGCTATGCATAATTATTTAATTAAATTTGATTTAATTACGTCGCAACGGAAAATTCGTTAATTCGGAATTAACGAACCCGAGCCCGGAATGTGTTTGCGGGCCCACTCAGATTTTGAATTAAAGTGGTGCCAACAAGTCACATCGCCTGTCACTTTAGTGATGGAAGTCATGTCACCTTTTTGTGATTGACATCCAGTCACTATTCATGATGGGAGTAGATGGAGGCTATTGACATCCAGTCACTATTCATGATGGGAGTAGATGGAGGCATTGAATGCCAATTTTCCCTCCAATTTGCTTTATGCTTTTTGGAAAAGCATATACCAAATTTGGAGTTGACTTTGTAAGTGTATTTGTTTTAGAAACAAAACACAAAAAAAAAGAAAAACTCTCCCTCCCTCTCTCTCTAAAATTGCCGAGCACTATAAGCAAGGATAAGGAAATTTTGTAGCAATTTTTCCTAATGCTAGCACATTAAAGGATCATTCAAGGTGATAGGGAAACCAATCCTTGAGCTTGGAATCAACAACAAAGCTTGGAGCTTGGATTTCACATTCAAATGAGACCTTGGCCGAAACTTCTAGGAGGAAATTTTTGTATTTGACGCATCCAACATCCGTTCATTTTAAGTATGATTCTGCCATTCTTACTTTAGTATTCACATGATTTCATTGCTTTATATGATCTTGGGATGTTCTTAGAGACCAACAATGGTATCATGAGCCTTATTAAGCTTGAAATTTTATTAGGGTTTATATACTAAAATTTGGGTATTTTTGATTTGTGCATGTTTTAATCAAATTGTTTGTTTGAGTATGCTTGTATGTTAATAACTTGGAGTTATGCATTATCAATTTGAAGAAAAATTAATTGGATTAATTTTCCCAAATTTGCTAGGCTTGGCCGAATGTATATGCTCCCATAAAGTCATGGTATTTTTTGTTCTTTTGATCATTGGATGAGTTTAAAAACTTGGGAAATATTGATTTGAGATTCAATCGGATTGAAACCGAATTGGATATAAAATCCCTACAAATGCCGTGAGCTTCAAAGCATGAAATAAGATGATTTTTTGTTTCAATAATGTTGGACACGTATTGATGATGAATAAGCATGATTAATTGATTAGATTAGTATTTTGGAAATGTTAATTTAAATAGTTAATCATGGTTAAACACTTTAATTAATTAAATCACGATATTTGGAATATTAAAATTTAATTAGTTGGGCTTAATTTAGAATTGGGCTTATAATGTTGTATTTGGGCCTAATGGGCTTGGTTGGGCCAAGTTGGTTTAGGACAATTGGATTTGATCCAAATTGGGCCTAAACCATTCCATTAAGTCCAAATGTAACAAATGGGCCTTTTATGTTTAATTGGGCCTAATGGGCCGAAATTGGTTTCTTGTCAAATAGGGTGATTCCTTAATTGGGCTTTGGTATTTGGGTTTGACCCATATTGACCAAAGTACATGCCTTAAGAAATTAATTGAAAGCCCATTGGACTTTAATTAAATAACATTGAATGTTAATTGGGCTTTGAGACCCATTTAGATTATATTTGGAATCTAAGTCGTAAAGGCGCATTTAAAAGTGTAATTATTTAATTTGGAATTAAATATAGAATTAGTATTGAATACAAATTAAATTAGATTTAAATTGTAGTTCGATATAATTCAAGAATTCGTACTTTGAGTACTTATTCTTAAACGAGTTGGACTCGCGCAAATCAAATCGTTGTTTGAACATTGGATGATCACTTTATTCAAAGATTAATTAATTAGATTAGATTAGATTGAATAACATGCTTTATGTGAATACATGGATGTGTTGAATGAATAATGTTTATCAGATGGATATTATAAGGGAAAAGGGAAATTTTGGAAATTGTTGTAAATTTAGAATTTATTAAATTGGACTTGCGTGTCCAGCCTTATCTCTCGATTCTTTGTAATTCTCTTCTTACCTAATTCCCCTCAATGTTAATGAGGTTTCTTTAATTGTATTATGTAATTGGGTAGAAGTTAGAATAGTGTTAGCCAGGGAGAGGAATGTGAGTGATTTGCTCTAGGAACAATCTGTGAGATATCCATCCGCATATCATTAGTAATTTATTTTCGCGTCTTATTACGCTTTTAGAATGCATGCTTAAGGGTGTATGATGAGACCTAATCAAAGATAATAAATTGGTTGCCAATTTATGTGAAAAACCCTCAACAAATATTAAGTGTTTTCCTTCCATTGAGTGATTCTTACTCAAGATCCAAGATTGGCACTGGTTTGTTGGCCAAAGTCAAGACCTTTGACAATCACGGATGTGTTTGAATCATGAAGGCTTCGTTCCATATCGTATGTCTTGTCCAAGTTGTGATTTGTTGGCCAAAGTCAATATCACTTCTTGTCCATCGACATCGATTACAAAGCTTTCCAAAATCAATGGGTCCCGCTTAACGGGAATCATTAAGCTTGTTGTGCCAAAGCCAAGGCTTAGTTGATTCAGAGGAAAAAGTTTAGGAAAATATATTGGATATATATTGTATATATGTTTCGGACTTGGAGGTCCACCTACCGGATCTAGGAATTGGATGAGATCTAATTGATCTTAGAGATCTACCTAGTTAAATATCATACAGCTTATTGGCCAAAGTCAAGGTTGTGTGTTATTTAACGGGATCCTAGCCCACTAGGAAACTAGGTTTCCCGAGTACTCAACAGAGGGTAGCGGCTCGCCGAAAAATAGTGGGAGGCTAGTATTTAATTTTCAATTTCGTTCAAATAATTAGCTTTACGCGCTTTCAAATTATTTTGTCATTATTTAAATATATATTAGTTGGACTAATATTTTATTGTTGTTTTAAATTAAACAGTTGGACTGTATTCAAAATACTTCATTTATAATTGATTATATAATTGGATTATAGTAATCAATATATTTGAATTTTAACCAATAAAATTGTAGTTGATTATATAGTTAGACTATAATAATCATTATATTCAATACTACCCGAAATCGTTGATTGGATAGTTGGACTATTGAAATCAAGATAACTGAAAGATTAGCGTTAAAAACATAATCTTGGGTGAAAATGTCCTTAAACGGCTCCAATTTTCAGATTGGAAATAAAACCTCAGGATAGTCCTGGGAACTGAGAAGTTATTCTATTTGATAGAGTGACATCTCGGGCCTAAGCCCGGAGTTGAGCAAATAGTGGAGCATGAGTTTTGGAAGACTCATAGGGATGATAACTTTAGTGCTCAATCTTTTATGCTTGATGCAATGGACACTTTAATTTCGTCGTCAAAAGTAAGGATTAGATCCTTATACCATGATGTTGAAATTAAAGATCTTCATAGATCTAATCTTAGATCTTAGAAGTGTAAATTGCAAAAGTAGCTTTTTCGCTCGCGTATGTCAGAGGGTACATCTGTCAAGCACTAAGTGTCGCAGATGATTGCTGACATCGATCAGCTAGGTTAGCTGGGCATTACCTATGTGGCTGGAACTACCAAAGATTTGATCTTATAGTCTCTACCCGAAAGTTGGGGCAGTTTCATTATGAACCAAGAGTAAATTCTTTGAGAGTTGATGGCTATGCTCAAGAAGGCAGAGCCAGAGCTTCTAAAAGGGCAAAGGCAAAATCATCACAGTCTTCTGGAAGACAAAGGACATATATAAAGATGTCTACCTAAAATGTGGCAAACGGGGTCACTGAAGCGTGACTGCCGTATGGATAAGGCAGACATGAAGGAAGTGAAGGCGGGGCAAGGCTCCGACATCAAGTATGTTTGTCATAAACATGTTCACTACTAGTTTCAAAATTAGATTTTTGATACTAGATTTGGTACATAAATATATGTACTGATGTGCGGAATCTGCTGATTAGCAGGAGACTGGCTTCAGTTGAGATCGACCTGCGAGTCAGAAATGGGACAAGAGTCGCTATTTTAACTATAGAAACCTAAGTTTAGGAACTACCCTTTGGGTATGTACTTTAATTAGGAAACTGTTATAATGTACCTAGTTTGACTAGAAACATTATCTCTATATCTAAGTTTAACCCGTTGCGGGTATACCTTTATATTCTAGAACACTAAGTGTTTTATTTTATAAAGATGATATTGAGATAAAACATATTAGATGTGAATAACAGTATTTATATTTTGAATATAAATGAATCTCAAACGTATAACATGACAAACAAATAGCTCAAACTAAATTAATCAGATGAGATTTATTTGTGGCATTGTTGTCAGAGACATATTAACAAGACTCGTATATCCACACTTTCGAAGAGTGGGTACTAGGACGGATTTGATTCTAATCAAATGATGTCTACGAATCTAGTTTAATAGGCAAAATGCCTAAAACACCTTTTACTTGGTAAAAGTACAAATGCCACTGATCTGTTAGCCCTCGTTCATAGTGACGTAAATGGGCCCATATCTAGCTAGGCTAGAGGTGGATATGAATACTTCGTAACCTTTACGGATGTGGCATCACGTTATGGTTATGTGTATCTTATGAAACACAAGTCAGAAACTTTTAGAGTTGCAACTCCAAGTAAACAGATAGACCGGCTAAAGTATTAAAACATCACGATTGGACCGTGATGAAAATACTTAAGCAATAAGTTTCTCAATTACTTGAAAGAGTATAGTATTCTTTCAATGTGGACTCTTCAGGGAACACCTTAATTTGACGGTGTGTCCGAACAGAGTAACCAAACTTTGTTGGACATGGTAAGGTTAATGATGAGTCGCTCTGAGCTACCATTTTCCTTCTAGGGATACGCATTAAACAGTGCAATACTTATTTTGAATAAGGTTCCATAAAATTTGTCAGACAGACTTCATATTAGATATGAATAGGAAAGAAACTAGGTTTCTCATTCCTGAAGATTTTGGTATGCGGGGCATACGTTTGGATGATACCAAACTATAACCCAAATCGGATAAATGCCTAATTTGTAGGTTATCTTAGGGTAACCAAAGTATAGTACTTATACAACTCACAAGAGAACAATTTAATTATTGTTCTCCATGTGGTTTTCCTAAGAGGAATACCTATATGCAGTGGTAAGTGGGAGGAAAGTAAAACTTGATGAAAATCAGAGTAATATCGTTCCAGGCACCGATTCCTTAATGGAACACAAACAGTTCATCAGGGATGGAACTGTAACACAATCTTCAAATACACAAGAACCGCGCAAGTCAGAGAGAGTCAGAAAAAAACCTGGGAGGTATGGGTTTCTGATCTCACCTCACAAAGATGTCAATCTTATTGAGGAAGACAAACCGACTACGTATGAGGAAGTGATACAAGGTATCGACTCCTTTCATAGCAAAGTGTCATGAAGTCCGAAATGGATTACATGTATACCAACCAAGTTTAGACACTAGTTGATGTACCGAAAGGCATTGTGCGTATTGGTACTATATGAGTCTTCAAGGAAGACAAACATGGATGGCAACATACAAACGTACAAAGCTAGGCTTGTAGCGAAAAGGTATCGTTATCAACATTGTGTCGATTACGTCGAAACCTTTTATCTGTTGCCATGATTAAATCCATTTGGATAATTCTTGCTAATACTGCATGTTTCAATTATGAAATATGGCAGCAGAACGTCAAAACCGCTTTCCTTAAACGGAAACCTTTTGGAGGATATTTACAACATCCTGACGGTTTTGTCGTACCAAAATATGCAAACAAGGTTTGCAAGTTAATTCGATATATTTATGGATTGAAGCAAGCATTGTGTTCTTGGAACCAACGTTTTGATGATATCATAATGGTATATGACTTCATACAAAACGATAATGATTCTTGTGTATATAAGAGGGTTAGTGGGAGCGCACTGACAGTGATTGTCCTATATAATGATGACATGTCATTTCTTGGAAATGACATTCCTATAATACAATCGATGAAAGCTTGGCTTTCATGAAAATTCTGCATAGAATACTTGGGAGAAACAACCTTTATTCTAGGAATAAGGATCTACTGGGATAGATCTAAAAGTTGTTGGCACTCTCCGACAACTCGTACATTGAAAAATATGTACACAACCTAGTGTCTCATATCCTTTGAGCATATGGAGTCAAAATCAGGCCAATCCAAGTGAATGTCACTAGAGTGATCTTAAGAACATCCTTCAGTATCTTAGATGAACTGAGGATTCTTTCTTAAGCTATGGAGAATGAGAACTTGAAGTGACTGGGTTCACTGCTGCAAGTTTCCAAACCGACAAAAATGATTATAAGTCGTAATAAGGGTACTATATAGTTTGAATAACGGAACAGTGAGCTGGAAATCTTCCATGCAAGATACTGTTGCCGAATAAACAACACAAGCGGAATATTGCTGCAGCTGAGGCAGCAAAAGAAGCATTTTGGATCTTTATAATCCTAATTAGATTAGGTGTAGTTCTGTTAGCGGCTGAGCTAGGCTACAACACAGGCTAAAGAATTAATGGTCTCATCAACGATCCAAATATGTACTTCAATTCTTTCATCTGATTAGTCGGATCATACATCGTGGCGATGTGATGATCGAATAAATTGCATCAGATGATAACCATGCAAATCCACTGACGAAAGCAGTTTCTCAACAGAAGTTTGAGCGACTCGTACATAGTTTAGGTGTAGGACACTTGAGTGATTGGCTATAGGCCAAGTGGGAGATTTTTGGACAATTATGACCCATAACATCACTATTTGTACAGAACATGGTGTTGTTGTACAAGTTAACTATGTGACAAAGGAAATTGCTCTTTTATCATTTGTAATTGGATTACCAAAATATATAAATGATAAAAGTCCTTATGATTAGTTCCGAATTATTAGATATGAGACAATATCAATCCATAAAGGTTGAATCATTAAATATCCCTAGTCGTAGTATTATCGAGACTGGACATCGATAATATGAATTACATTAGTATTGCACTTGTGCGTGTTATTGAAGCGTAACGACATAGTTCTCATCTATTTAAGTATTGGATACTTATGCAAGTGTGATATGAGGTTGTGTTTACCGATGGTATGGAAACAGCTTCGCTCTGGATAGACCCCACAGAATCCCATTGGTAGTATGACTATGTGTATATGGGAATCCGCATCAGGGTAGGTGTATTTGGTCTTAACCTGAGACTTGCATCGCTAGTACTTGTGACAATCAATACGCTTTGGTTTTGGTTGTCCAGGACTTTAACAGGTTCTGTGTACACCTCTTCTAAGTTTATTGAGAATCGTAGTGTATTGGGTGTGATGTCAAGATGGAAGTATCACTTCAGTCATATGGAGATGATGATCACGCAGGGATACATAACTGGTACTCTAATTGGTTGCAACCATCGGGATAATATGACATGGTCATGATTATCCCATTAAAGAGACTAGTTGCTTGTGATCCGATATATGCTTCGTACGGGGCAGACACTATTCCAGCCCCAGGCCTTGCATGTGACATCCGATACTAGATCGCAATATGCAATACTACGTATACTACGCCTGAAATAGATTATATATTCCTTTAAGAATATTTCTGGAGAGTTGGGTAGGCACGGTACTTTGCTAGAAGCCAACCATGTCTTGTAAATCGGTAAAAACGTAGTACGAGGTACGTACGTGTTCAGATAGTCCGACGACCAGATTTACTTCCAACATATCCAGGGATCTCATGGGTCGCTTCCCGAAGATTCACCGTTGACGTATGATTCAAACATAATTAATCTAGGATTAATTACGGTGAGAATTTATATGGGATAAAATTCTATTTGAAGAGAGATAATGATTAATTTGGAATTAATCGATCAAATGATAAATTCGATATATTAAACGAAATTAGATTTCGACGCGAAATTTAATTGGATTTTAATTCGGGCTAACGAATTGATTTAGAATTAATTCGCGAGCGACGTGAATAGTAATTTTGCTAGGCATACTTATTTAACTAAATTTGATTTAATTACGTTGCAACGGAAAATTCGTTAATCACTTGGATTTTGAATTAAAGTGGGGCCTGCAAGTCACCTGAGGGCGCCTTTTTTATTTATTTATCATTTATTTTTATTTATTTTCCTACTTTATTTCGCGTGAGTATTGTGGATTGGTGCATGATGTGATTTCCGGATGAACGGAATATGTGTTCTCTCTTGTGGTATATCGGATGGAAACCCGGACGTAAATTTCGTTGCCGAATCCGAATGGACGGTAGTGCGGTCTACACTCGGGATACAACGCCACGTACCGCTTGAGAGACACACATATTTCATTTCATCCACTTTGTGTTTGATCATGATTTAGTCGTTAGTATGTTATTTATTTTTAAGCATGATTTAGTCATTAGTATGTTATTTCTTTACACATGATTTAGTTACTTGCTTTCACATTAGGAATTTAATTTACGTTTATGTTTAAGTTGTTATTTATTTATATTGTCGTGTTTATTGATTTGATGCATTTATGTACTTGCGTGCTTGCCGTTATGATGACTTACTTTCAAAGCATGCAAACTTAGATATAGGATTTATTTTTATGAATGCGAACTAGATGTAGGTTATTATTGAATATATATATTGTGTAGACTCAGTTATATTATTGCATAAATCCATTCATTACAAGTGGCATAAGTAAGGGACCATTCTGAACCCAACGGTTTGAGGTCTTCCCTTGCGAGGGGTGAGTGCGGCCTTAAATCTTTATCCAATTTCACACTGGGTGGCAAATCCATTTTTTTCTCCGATTTAGTTTCTCGTAGGCTATTCCGTACTCCCGACTAGGCCGCGAGCTTGGAACAGCGTCGCCGATTTTTGTGTCCTACAGTCTGGCGACTCCACTAGGGATAGAGAATCGGCCCCGAAATAATGTCTTGTGATGATTGTGATTTATGCTTTAGTTAACTGTGTCTACTGTGGGTTGAAGGGTTTAATCAAAGGCATTATTGAAGCTTGGTAATGGTTTGGTGTCTTACTTCATTCACTAACTTTCTATAAGGAAAAGCCGTGAAGGCAACTAAATAATCATTTACTCGAACCTTACTGTGATGGACTAATTTGGAGGACTTGTTGTTTATTCCTGTCACCAAGGCGATAAGAGCCTAAAAGGCTTGGGTATTTAAAAGAGTTCTCTCCATCTTCCCTCTGGGGAATCTTCAATGGGAAATCCATTTGACAGTCAGTCACGCACCGTAACTCATTGGCACGTACCTTAAGGTATAAAAAATATGTGCTCACTTGGTCGCTCGAACCCTTGAGTGGGGAGTCATAGTTGTGGGCAATCCTTCGTCAGCGGGAGCCTTTGTCTACACCCTCGTAAACCCACACGTGAACTGTAGTTGTAGGACCAATAAAAACTATTTGTTTATGCCTATGTTTAGGACCATCGTCATTTGGATTCAGTTGGACCTTTTGTCATGAGGTATGGGCTTGTTGGGCCATTTAAACTGGGACGAGTCCGTGCTTCATGGAAATTGGGCCAAAAGCTTCTAAAATGTCGATGGACCACTTCATGTTTAGGCCCCTTATCATTTGAAGTTGTTTAGCCGTGTTATCGCAAAGGTGTAAACCTGTTGGGCCTTTTCAACTGTGACAAGTTTGCACCGCGCAATGGCATGATTGAATGCTTTAAAATGATAATGGGCCGACTTATATATCTCATACATCGCACGCATCTCATGCATCTCATGTATACACGCATCATGTTAACCCTTTGTGTCTTTGAAGCCATCATAGATATCCGTTGGGTTAGGGGTAAGAGGGAAGACTCATCAAAAAACCGTTATCAAACATGGGTGAATCAGAGAACGAGGTATCTCATATGGATCAGTTGGAGACTAGTCTCACTAAGGTTACCGAGCAATTGCAAGCTTTAACCGCCGCTATAGCTAATATGGTTGTGCCCCGTGCTGGGGGAGGCTCTGAGAATGTGAGGCGTGAGGACCCTCCAAACAGATTGAGTACTGATTTTACTGTCTTTGATGATGACATGGCTGATTATGAAGTGTGCGCCTTCGAACTAACGGCACTGATAGCTTTGAAGGCTAAGAACGTGGAAGTTTTGCAGAGACTCAATGTTGGTAGTCTGACAAATGCAATGAGAATAGGAATTGAAGGAAGAACGGTTGAAGCCCTACTTATTCCACCTCAGGAGTCTGGCACGGGCCCTCCCCGATTGTAAATTTCAGCACTTACCGTGAGAAGAAAATCAAATGGCTGAAGCGTTAGCTACACTAGACGCGACTTGGGAAAATCTGGAGAAGTTGGTGATGAGACCTCTATTGCTGACAACAGCGAACATACCCATCTACGAGATAGAAAGGATATTAGAAGTAGAGGTCGACGATGGGAAACCTTGGTATTACGACATTCAGAGATATCTAGAACGAGGGGAATTCCCAGAAGAAGCAAGCGTAAAGGACATGATAGCCATCCAGAAGTTAGCTTCTTAGTTCATGAGTTTGAAGGGAGAACTCTACAAAAGACAAGCGAATGGTATCCAGCTGAAATGTCTGAAGAAAGAAGAGGCTCAGAAGGCAATGAAGGAAGTACACGCCAAAGTATGTGGACCGCACATGAATGGGTTGAATCTGTCTCGCAATATAGTGAGACAAGGCTTTTACTGGTCGACCATGGAAGCTGACTGCGCGAAGATGGTAAAGCATTGTCATGACTGTCAAGCACATGGTAATTTGAATCATTTTCCGCACACAGAGTTGCATAGGCTGTCAGAGCCGTGGCTTTCTCAGCATGGGGAATTGATATGATCGGGGAAATCCGACCGCACGTATCAAATGAAAATAGCTTCATAGTAGTGGCAGTAGACTACTTCTCGAAATGGGTGGAAGCCGAGTCATTCCGCAACGTCACAATAAAACAGATGGCAAAGTTCATAGCTCGAAACATCATTTGTCGATACGGAATGCCGCATCATGTAGTAATGGACAACGGAGTACAGTTTCAAGGAGAGACAAATACAATGCTATAGAGGTATGTGATAGGACATCACAAGTCATCACCGTACAGATCGCAGGCAAATGGGGCTATCGAGGCAGCCAATAAGACGATAAAGCGGATGTTAGCCAAAATGAGGGAGAATTATAGAGATTGGACTGACAAGCTACTGTATGCCATGTGGGGGTACAGAACTTCAGTGAGAACGGCAATAGGAGCCACACCTTATTCTTTGGTCTATGGAATGGAAGTGGTACTGCCAGTAGAAGTTGAGATATAGTCTATGCGGGTACTAGCGGAATCAAAATTACCTGAACAAGAATGGGCCTCGCAGAGGTTTGAACAGTTGGCATTACTCGATGAGAAGATGATGAAGTCCTTATGTCATATATAGCTATACCAGAAGAGGTTGGCTCGAGCATTCAACAAGAAGGTGCGTCCCACCAAGATCAGAAAAGATGATCTAGTGCTTAAGCAGTCGAATCCATCGACGACGGACCCGAGGGGAAAGTTCATACCTAACTGGGAAGGACCCTACATAGTCCAGAAGGTAATGGGAAATGGGGCAGTGAGGCTGTCAGACTTGGAAGGGAAAGAGTTCACCAAGCCGATCAACGTAGACAGATTGAAGCTGTATTTTGCCTGAAGAAGAGAACCTAACCCAACGGGATAGAAAATTCATCTACATGCATGCATACACGTAGCGTATTTGCATTTCTTTTATGTTTGCTCTGTTTTGTATCACATGTATCAAATAAGAAAAAAGAGAAAGCGGCAAAGGCAAGCCACCGAAAGTGCAACAGTACAGTGACATCAGCTCCAAGATTGAATCAGTGTCAGTTTCGGGGATGAGTCTCAGGGTCGAGGCCCATGTTAGTATCATTATCGGGAAGGAAACCCAGGGGGAAAAGCCCACATTATCGGCAGTGGAAAGGAAGAATTCCGCGGAGTGAGTGAAAAAAAAGAGAGAGAGAGAAGTCATTGATGGTTAGGCATATGTCCGGTGATGACATTGTTTGCTGTAGGGAGAAACCTTAGAAACGATGAGTGCCAGATGTGCTCTCATATGGGATTCTGAGTGGTTGATCTCAGCTAGACTCACGAGCACTTGATTACGGGATCTTAGTAGTAGAAGCCTGAGTGATCGACAAGATGATTAGTTAAAGAGATGGCGGATCATTGAATGACCGTTTGCCTAGATGTCCATCCTGGTTTACTCATGCTACGATATATGATATGGTCGGAAATGAAGAAAAAGTCTCTGAAAAGAAAAAGAAAAATAGACCACCTATACCAATAAGCGTGAAACTACCCATGGCGAGTATTAGGACCACCATGAGGAGAAATGCTACCTTAAATGGTAGGTGTGTCGAAATGAAAAGAAATAAAGAAAAAGACAAGAAAAAAAAGAGAAAAAAAATTCAAAATGAAATGAAAGAAAAGAAAGAGACAAAAGAAAAAAAAACCATATCATGTTGAGTACGAGAAAGTAATCACATAGTATGATCAAGACATCTCGGTTGGTTAGACCCACCGATCCAATTCTCCGAGACAAAATCATCGATTTGGCTTACTTAAGGATTAAGCTGCGGAAGAGCCTTGGCACACACACTAGGAGTCTAGTTCAGATCACTCATGCAGACGATCAGATTCGAGTATATTAAGTACTTTGAAGGTTCTTTGGTTTCGACGCGAAGCATCCGTTGAGGACGAAAATATGTTTAGCTATCAGGACTATCTCGTGAGAGGCAGTATAGCATGGTTCGGGAATGAACTATCACATCAGTATCAGTTTAGGGGCGAGGCCCACATCATTATCAGTCTAGGGGCGAGGCCCACATCAGTATCGATTTTGGGGATGAGTCACATGCTTGAGGCACACACATTATCAACAGGTCGGGTATGGCACTCCAGGTATGGAGATAGACATTATCAGCATGCCAGGTATGGCACTCTAGGTAGGGAGACAGACATTATCAGCACGCCGGGTATGGCACTCCGGTATTGAGACAGACATTATCAGCACGCCGGGTATGGCACTCCGGGTATGGAGACAGACATTATCAGCATGCCGGGTATGTCATTTCAGGTAGGGAGACAGACATTATCAGCACGCCGGGTATGGCACTCCGGGTATAGAGACAGACATTATCAGCACGCCAGGTATGGTACTCCGGGTATAGAGACAAACATTATCAAAATGCCGATGTAGACAACAGAAACTGGACGACGCTGTTACGGACTCGCGGCCCGGTCGGGAGTACGGAGTAGCCCGCGGGGGACTAAACCGGAGAAATAAAATGGAGTCGCCACCCGGTTGAATCGGGAAAATGATTTAAGGTCGCACTCACCCCTCGCAAGGGAAGACCTCAAACCGTTGGGTTCGGAATGGTCCCTTACTTATGCCACTTATAATGAACGGATTCGTGCAATAATTTAACCAAGTCTACACAACACACGTGTCCGAGATTAACCTAGATCTAGTTCACGTTCATAAAGGCAAACATACAATATCACACAACGAACATGTTAAATTATCAAACATGAAAACTAAATAACAACCTAAGCAAACGTAGATAAAAACTCCTATTGCGAAGTAAATAACTATAACATAGATAGGGAAATAACATACTAATGACCTAATCATGCTTAAGAAATAAATAACATACTAGCAACCTAATCATGCTCAAATACAAGGTTTGGATGAAACGAAATACGTGTGTCTCTCAAGTGATACATGGCATTGAATCCCGAGTGCAAACCGCAATACCGTCCATTCGGATTCGGCTACGGAATTTACGTCCGGGTTTCCATCTGATATACCACAAGAGAGAACACATGTTCCGTTCACCCGGAAATCACATCATGCACCTATTCACAATACTCATGCGAAATAAAATAATAAAATAACTAAAAATAAAGGATAATAAATAAAAGGGGTGCCCTCAGGTCTTACCTTTTTTAGTCGCTTTCCGGGAGTGCATTTCACGGTGGCGGAAGGGATGTCGTTTCGACTATTTTCACTGGTTCGCTGTTTCTACTATTTTCACAGGTTCACTCACTGTTTTCGCTCGCCGTTTTAGTGGCATGGACTGCACAATCTGCTACTGTCTTGATCTTTGCTGCTGTAGCAGTAAAACTTGTAACTGCTGGTTACGGCCTTATAACCGCATGGGATCATATCTCTGCAGCAGTTGTCGTATCAACTGCTGCTGCAAAATATCCTCCAATTATATGACCTGTTTTCTTCTTCATTCTATATAAAACTTGTTTCTGAATGGTGGAAATAGCTGGCCAGCAGACTGTCTAATCTCAAAGCTAAACTCAACTTCCATCAACCGACGATTTTCCTTAGAACGAGTCATTGAGAAAGAAATATTCAGATCATTCCCGTCATTAACCGGAATAGAAGGACTGATGAGAAAAACCTGCTGGCCCCAATGTGTGCCATTATAAGTACTAGGGGGGCAGTTGTCAGCTCAATCTCTTGCTGAGCTAGATCCTCCATACTTCCTCTAAAATGGACATCAAACCATCCACTGAACCCACAAAGCCTTGTGCTCTCTCCTGTGATCGACGATACAAATTTTGATCTGACTTCATGAATGGCATCCACAGTAGCAGCAGAGCAATCAATCTCCTTATAACCTAATCTGGATGAAGGTTGCTCCACAATGATGTCTACAAATAATATGTCTTCTGCTATTCAGAGAAGGGCTTTGTTAAAGCACTCATATCAACACCATATTAAATTTTAGTCTCCTTTTAGAAAACTAAACAAATCATCCATTGCTCCTTAATAATCATGCTTCTTCTGATCCCCCAAAATTTCATATCCAGTATCTCCTCATTATACCTGCAAGTCTTTTGCTTAGTATCAACTATGGTTTCTTTTCAGGGACTTCAACTGGGTTATAAAAAGAAAACTGTTGATCAGCAGTCACACAAAGCCGTCCTTCAGCAGTCACACAAAGCAGTCCCAGAAGGAATTACACACCACACAGCTTCAACCATCTCATATGTTGGCGCAGTCAATTTGCAGCTATAGTCATGAAGGAATTTATGACGTGATGAAGGGGGTGGTTTCAGGGGGAGTTGGACGTGTTTCAGAGGCAGGTTGGAGGGGCAGTTTGGGGGCAATTTGCATGGCTATTTGAAGGCAGTTAGGACATGATAAAGGGGCTGGTTTCAGGTTTGTGCTGAGTTCCTCGCTTGAAGAAAGGGGCGTCTTCTGGCTTTAAGCAGGGGACATGTGGCTATATGGACGTGCTTGAAGGGCTTGGGGGGCAGTCAACGTCCAAAAGGGCATACTGTGGCGTCTTTTTTGAGAGGTTTAACATGATCAATGAGGGTAGTATTTAGTGGTTTGCATGAGGGTTTAGGTTCAGCCTAGTAGGTTGGTTCGTGGACAAGACTAAGTGATGGGCTGGCTGGCGCATGCATGGGTGACGTGAGTGGGTTTGGGTGGCCATGAGTGGGGTGTACTCACGTGGCCCTTATCTTTTGCTGTGTATGTCTGTCTTTAGGGATTTGGCTTATTGTGTTCGTTGTTGAGAGAAAGAAACAACCCCTATGGTTTGCTTTGATGATTGCCGAGAGATGTCAGAGGAGAGACGACATGGGTTTTTTATGGGTACGGCATGGGTGTGTGTTTGTTTTCTAGTATTTGGGTGAGATACTTCGTATGGGTGGTTGCATGAGTGAGGGTATGGGTTTGGTGGCTTTCACGTGGGGTTTGGAATGGAGGATAGGTGTTTATGAACCGGGCCGAGGATAAATTTAAAATTGAGACCTGAACGAGCGAACCCGAAGCTTGAACAAGCGAACCAAATCCAATAAAAATGTCACTTCTTGACCCTTCCCTTCCGACGACCGCTTTCCACAACTTCTGAAACTAAAAAGTAATGCCTCCATTCGAGGCTTATCATTGGGCTGGTATGCAAAATGCAATGCCTACAGCCGGGTATAGAGACACTACACAGCGACGCCGCGGGTATGGAGACACTACAGCGACGCCTTGGGTATTGGGTTTAGCATGCCGGGTATGGCACTCCGAGTATGGAGACACTACAGCGACGCCTCGGGTATGGGGTTTAGCACGCCGGGTATGGCACTCCATGTATGGAGACGCAACCGCGACACCTCGGGATGGGGTTTAGCACAACGGCTATGGCACTACAGGTATGGAGACACTACTGCGACACTCTAGGTATAGAGATGCAACCACGACACCTCGGGTATGGGGTTTAGCACGCCGGGTATGGCACTCCGGGTATGGAGACACTACTGCGACACTCTGGGTATGGAGACGTAACCGCGACATGGAGACGTAACCGGACATCTCGAGTATGGGGTTTAGCACACCAGGTATGGCACTCTGGGTATGGAGACACTACTGTGACACTCTGGGTATGAAGACGCAACCGCAACAACTCGGGTATGGGGTTTAGCACGCCGGGTATGGCAGAACCATATCAACTCAATTCAAAACAACCGCGACACCTCGAGTATGGGGTTTAGCATGCCGGGTATGGCACCACCAAATCATTCAGTTCGAAGCAGCAGGCAAATCAGGTGGCAGCTGGCGAGTCAGGTAAGTAAAAATGCATTGCATATACTTTGATAGGATTGTCATTGTTACACACTGCACAAGTCCCATAAAAGTGGGGGTGACTATAGGCACTGCACTTTTGCATATAAGTCCCGATGAAGAGTCTCGTACGGAGGCACTACATTTTTAGTTGTGGAAGTCGCGGGAAACGGACGTCGGAAGGAAAAAATCAGAAATCAGTACTTTGTTGGATTTAATTAGTTTGCCTAGCTTTGGTTTTGCTCGTTGGACTTCTGTTTTAAAGTTTATCCTCGGCCCAAACCCTGTAAGCCACTCATCAAGCCATACACCAAGCCCAAGCACCCAAGCCCACTAAAAAAACCCTAACCCACACGCCCAAGAGACACATTCACGCCCAAAGCTTTCCAAATTAATCAAAACACACATTAAACAAATGCATAAATCAAGCCAAATCACCTTCCTAAATTAAAGAAATCCCATGGATCCATTTCTTAATCAAAACCAATCACATCCCTAATTTAAAGAGATTCTTTCCATGTGAGACACTAATTAGGAGATAGTCCTCATCATTGATATATTCTTTCCTATTAAAACAAGGATAGCTCCTATCCCATTGCCTATAAAAAGAAGCCTTCACCCCACCTTCAAACCCTAGCACATTCACGCAAATCACAAGAAATTCTGCCTTCATCCATCGCCCACTGTCCAGCCACTGCATTGCATGCATATTCCCCCTGAAACAGCCCCTGCCCCAGTACACACATATTCCCCCTGAAACAGCCCCCTCACTGCACGCATATTCCCCCTGAAACAACCCCTGGACTGAACGTATATTCCCCCTGAAATAGACCTCTCACTGCATGTGTATTCCCTCTGAAATAGCCCTCTCACTGCACACATAAAACCCCCGTAAAAACTGCCCAACTGCACCACATAAAACCCCTACAAAAATGGCCAGTTCAGCCGCATAGAACCCCCGCAAAACACCCACTGTCCAGCCACAAAAACCCCTCTGCACTGCACGTACAAACTACCCTGAAACTGCCCATTTTTTTACCACCAAAACAACCAATATTTTAGCCCCTGAATCGATCTAAAAACAGTCCAAAACAGTTAAAAAAACCGAGACAAAATAGTGAGGCAACAAAGGAATACAACGAACCAGTGAACCGGAGGAGTTGCGGAGCATCAACCCTTCCGACGACCGCGTAACGCACTTCCGTAAGACGACTTAAAAGGTTAGACCTGAGGGCGCCCTTTTTATTTATTTATCCTTTATTTTTATTTATTTTCCTACTTTATTTCGCATGAGTATTGTGGATTGGTGCATGATGTGATTTCCGGATAAACGAAATATGTGTTTTCTCTTGTGGTATATCGGATGGAAACCTGGACAAAAATTTCGTAGCCGAATCTGAATGGACGGTAGTGCGGTCTGCACTCGGGATACAACGCCACGTACCGCTTGAGAGACACACATATTTCGTTTCATCCACTTTGTGTTTGATCATGATTTAGTCGTTAGTATGTTATTTATTTTTAAGCATGATTTAGTCATTAGTAGGTTATTTATTTACCCATGATTTAGTTACATGCTTTCGCATTAGGAATTTAATTTGCATTTATGTTTAAGTTGTTATTTATTTATATTGTCGTGTTTATTGATTTGATGCGTTTATGTACTTGCGTGCTTGCCGTTATGATGACTTACTTTCAAAGCATGCAAACTTAGATATAGGATTTCTTTTTATGAATACGAACTAGATATAGGTTATTCTTGAATATATATGTTGCGTAGAATCGGTTATATTATCGCATAAATCCATTCATTACAAGTGGCATAAGTAAGGGACCATTCCGAACCCAACAGTTTGAGGTCTTCCTTTGCGAGGGGTGAGTGAGGCCTTCAATCTTTGTCCCAGTTCACACTGGGTGGTGACTCCATTTTGTTCTCCGGTTTAGTTTCACGTAGGCTATTCCGTACTCCCGACTAGGCCGCGAGCCTGGAACAACGTCGCCGATTTTTGTGTCCTACAGTCTGGCGACTCCACTAGGGATAGAGAATCGGCCTCGAAATAATGTCTTGTAATGATTGTGATTTGTGCTTTAGTTAACCGTGTCTACCGTGGGTTGAAGGGTTTAATCAAAGGAATTATTAGAGCTTGGTAATAGTTTGGTGTCTTCCTTCATTCACTACCTTTCTATAAGGAAAAGCCGTGAAGGCACCTAAATAATCATTTACTCGAAGCTTACTGTGATGGACTAATTTGGAGGACTTGTTGTTTATTCCTGTCACCAAGGCGATAAGAGCCTAAGAGGCTTGGGTATTTAAGAGAGTTCGCTCCACCCTCCCTCTGGGGAATCTTCAATGGGAAATCCATTTGACAGTCAGTCACGCACCGTAACTCGTTGGCACGTACCTTAAGGTATAAAAAATATGCGCTCACTTGGTCGCTCGAACCCTTTAGTGGGGAGTCCTAATTGTGGGAAATCCTTCGTCAGTGGGATCCTTTGTCTACACCCCCGTAAACCCACACGTGAACTGTAGTTGTAGGACCAATATAAACTATTTGTTTATGCTTATGTTTAGGACCATCGTCATTTGGATTCAGTTGGACCTTTTGTCATGAGGTATGGGCTTGTTGGGCCATTTAAACTGGGACGAATCTTATTGGATCATCAAACGGTGAGGAACTAATTATGCCAGGTATGTCTGAATGACTGATAGAGATGATTAATCGTGCTGATGCTTTTATTGTTTTGCCAGGAGGCTTGGGCACGATTGAGAAAAATTTTACAGTACTATCTTGGGCAAACTTGAACATACACCAGAAACCGCTTGGACTTTACAATGTTGATGGATTTTATGATTTTCTTTGTGTGTTTCTTGATGATGCCCGGAGAAATGGGTTTGTGTGAAAGCCTGTAAAAGAACTCCTCTTTACTGACAGAACTGCCTCAGATTTAGTTGACCAAATCTTAGCCTTTGAACCTGAAATTGACCCCATTCTTTCCAAGATAAACTGATCCGATAATGATCGTGGTAAGAGGCGTCGGATAAATCTGGATCTTAACCTTTAACTTTTCATTTAGATGTAAAATTACAGCTAACCAGGTACGGTTTTCTAAACTCTTCTTCTATGTTTAAGACATTGTGGACAATATCTCATTTAGGTTTGGAGGAGGAGAATAGTTAAATTGTATCTTCTTTTTATTGTTTTATTTTTAGTCAAAATTTTTCGAAAAAGCCAAAAAAAATGAAAAATTTTACAAAAATCAAAAAAATATTTTGTATTTTTGTGTTTTTATTTGATTAATCAGGTGAAATTGGTGTGAGATAGTTGTGTAAGGAATTTCCATTCCTGAGACGTATCTCAACCTATTTCGGAACAAGTTAATTTTTATTTATTTCCTTTTAAATTATTTAATTTCTGAAATCTCCATAAACTAAAATGAATCTTCATATGTTCAGTGGACAGATATTATCAGCATACATGGTAACATACAGACATGAGCTGTAATTGAAAAGTTTGTAATATTCAGTGCTCTAGTTTAATTAGAGGAAGCATCTATAAAAATCGATAGTGTTAAAAAAAAGTCTAAGAGGGTAGATGTCCGTTAACGACATGGCAATGTAATCTAGCAAGTCTTCATGTTTTCTTTCATCTAATAAATAATAATTTCCATTTGCTCCTTCAACCTTTGGAGCTCGGCTTCGGTCTTTGATTTGTACACCTTCCCAGTAGCATAGTGAGTCATGTCATCCTCATCTAACCAAAGGATTTCTTCTACCATTCTGTTTTCATGCTCCTCATGCCTTCTTTCACTAGTTTCAACCCCTACTATTCGAGATGATATTTGGATTGCTGTCGAATTGGAAACTGCATTGGTCAAGTTTTGCAATTGTTTTGCTATCTTGTTCACTATTGTCTCTAATTTTCCATATGAGCATTGTCACTGTGGTTGCTATCATTGATTGCTATTTTTGAATCTGTTAGTTTCTTCTCGATGAGTCTATCTTGTTCCCTAACCTATTGTGCCACTATGATAGTTGCAAAACAAAGGATCAACATTATGCGTGTATGCATGCGATGTATGAAATGTATGTAATACAAGCTTAATCGGCATATATCTTTCCAACCTTATTTCTCCCCCTACTTTAATTTAATTTACTTTCTGTAATATTAATAGTAATTTACTTTCTTTACTTTTTCAGTTTTTACTATTCAGCTATGAGGAGGTAACTTCCCCCTGCTAGGGTGAAAGGTAAAACTTTTATTACTGCTATTTAGATTAATCTCTCTTAATTATAATATATTCACTATTTAAAATTTGACTTAACAATGATACCGTTATATTGGTCGGTTATTAATCAATTATAAACTGGTTTTAATCTAACTAAGCATGGATACCGCCTGATTGGTAGGTTGGTAATTACCGCCTATATGGCTGGTTGGTAATATAATCACAAGTTAATATATTATATTAAGTGAGATATCTAAAATAGTAGTAGTAAAAGTAGATCATTTAACCCTAGCAATTTACTGTCGTTTTACTTTTCAGCATTTACTTTACCGCATTTACTTTTCAGCATTTTACTTTATGTCTTTTATTTTTAAGTTTTTACTAGCCTTAGTTATGTGTCGTAACTAAGTTAGTTATCTGGGGTTGTGATGAATTCCAATATCACCGGTTTATAAGGGGTTATTTTATAGTTTGGGTAATTTAAAGGTTTACTTATTAAGTCTTAATCTTAATGTGTTTGTTAACTGGCCATTAATAAGATTAATCCGGTAAATCTAAAATAAAGTTGACAAAGGAATTTTAGGTTTCAGCCTTAGACTTATTAGCCCACGATCTTCCTTGAGGATAGATAACCATTTAATAGATTTCCTTACAGGATAGACATATACATGTCGGGCGGGGGTAGCCACAATTGGAACTTAATCTTAATAAATACAAGTAATTTTGTTGACATAGACATATGGTTCAATTGAGTTATACTGGGTAGTTACATCTGACCATCGACAGAGGCTTTTGCATAATTTCGTGTTCCAGGTTAGTAAACCGATATATTACACAAACATGAAATAACCACTTCATCTTTTAAAAGATATTGGAAAGATTCACAACCCTGGATAGTTTCTTAATATTGAATTTTATTTAATTTATTTTTCAGTAATTTTATTTACTTGTTTTTAAGTTTAAAATCATCACCATTTCAAATCAATCAATCAACCTGTTAGATACTAGTAATCATTTGACCTCATAAAATTAATAGATTAGGTATTAAGTCCTCACGGGATCAATACTTTTTATACTACTTGAATGATACGTGTGATTATGCCAGTTGGCCATAAAGAAAAAATGGGTTCCAAAGTTTGTTTGAAGAATCGATGGAGAAAGAAGAAAAAATCAAGAAATAAAGCTAAGGATTGATAAGATTAAAGGTAGTTATAAAGTCCATAAGCTTTGAAAAATATGTTTCTTGTTTCTTGATGATATAGTGATATCTAGGGTTTCTTATTTGTTATGAAATTTGGGACTTTTGGTTATGGGGGATGAATTGGAGGAGGTAGTGCATGTGTGAAGTGAAATTGTTATTGTTATTGTAATATTAGACCAATTTTATCATTTGATGATGAGTTGCTATTCTAGAGTGTTATGACCACTCTTGCGGTACCTAGAATTGTTCTTCGGTTGTTCATATGTGGTGACTTTGATTGGTGTTATGGATTAATTGGATTAATCTTGAAATTTGGATTTAAAGCATGAAAATTGGAATTTTTAGCTTCTGGATCAGATCTGTGCAAACTGGAAATTATGTGATGTTTTTGTTGTCATATTAATGTAATGGATGTGTTTTGTGAGTTTGAACAATTTTTGGAAAGTGTTTCCGAGTTGAAATAAGGGAACAACCGTTACCGGGTGGATTTTGAGCCAATCGGGTAACGGCTGTCCAAATAGTGAGTTCGTCACTGTTCGGGCAGCCCATGAACTGCCTTGACACTATTGGGGCTGACATGGGCAGTCTCCATAAGTGTCGGGTGTTCGGTTCGTTTAAAAACGTGTTTTGTGTCACTTTGCGGAAAAATGGTTTTCATAAAAATTTCACGAAGTTTCAACCTTTTTTTATGTCAATATTTGATATTGAATAAATTAGTTTAGGTGAAATATGAATAAATTATAATATTGGATATTGAATAATTTATTTGGTATTTTGAAAAAGTTTTAAAATATGATTTCGCCCGAATCGTGCTTCATCCATCGCCCAAAACCCCATCACCGAAAAACCCCATCACCGAAAAACAAAGACACATTTAAAATATCATCCATCGCCCAAAACCCCATCACCGAAAAACAAAGACACAAACAGCCACCGAGAAAACTAAAAACAGCACCCCCAAAACCATAAAAAACTAGTCCAAAAACTAAAAAATAGCAGTCCAAAAACAACAAAAATAGCAGCCCCAAAACCGTTAAACAGTAGCCCCAAAACCGTGAAACAACATCCAAAAAATAACCAAAATAGCCGCAAAAAAAACAACCAAAATAGCAACCCAAAAACAACTAAAAAACAGCAGCCAAATGATCGAAAAATAGCAACCAAAGCAACCAAAAAATAGCAGCTAGAAATAACAACCAGAAAATAGCAAACATCACACAACAAATAGCAAACAGCAAAAAGTAAAACAGCAACTAAAAAACAGTAAAATAACAACCAAAAAACAACAAAATAGTGAGCAGAAATAGCAAAACAGTAAGGAGAAATAACGAACCAGCGATCCTTCTGGCGACGGCCTAACGCACTTTGGAGAAAGAAACTTAAAAGGTAAGACCTAAGGGCACCCTTACCAAATTTATTTTTGTAGTTCTGGATGTTGCATGCCTAGTTGGACGTGAAATACGTCCAGCCGGGTATGCGAAGTCCTACATTAAAAACGGTCAAATTTATGGTCACATTTTTTCTTTCTTCGGCATTTCCAGCCGGGTATCAGTTCAGGAGCCCAAACCAGCAAAGTCTCTATTTGACTTTTATTATTCAGATTCTAACGAGGATGAAGCTGATCTATTTGTACCACTGCACCAACAACAGAGGATCAAACTTTCAATCCTCAAAATAAAGATCTTGGAGCATGCTTTACCATGATGTTTGATGAAGATCTACCTGAACCATCCATTCGAGTCATATCAGATGATGAAAACCTAATGTCAGAAACATCTTTACATCATCAGGCAGATACTTATGGAGCATGCATTTCACAGATGACGGATGAAGAGCTGAATATGGAAATTTTCAAATACATCTGTGAAGAAAAGGTGGAGCAAGAAACAGAGCAAATGGAGGAGAAACTGTCAGACCAAATTGAAAATCCAGAGCATTCAGGAGAAACATCGTTGTATCGGGGAGTACAAATCAAAGATATCACCCAGAAGCTTGACAGAATGGAACTTCCATTCCTAGTCAAGCACCATATGAGACCTCCTGATTTTCTTTCTTTCTTTGCAGAAACCACTGGAGCAACAAGGAGCAAAAAGGTGGCACAAGCACTAAATGGGACAAAAATTTTCTGCTACCTTACCGTTGGAAGAGACCCTTCAAAAGCAACGCTCATGGGATTGTCTTTAATCGGACATCCAAAATGACGTTGAAACCTCCTTGACAGATTGATTTCAGTCACGTCTGGCTGAAGAAAAAAAATTTAGCGCTAGCAGGGAGGCAACCCATGCAATTTGTTGTAATTTCTATTTTTATATTTTGTGTATACATGTGTATAATTTTTAATTTTGTGTGTTATTTTGTAGGGAAAATCACAAACGGAGCATTTTAAGACAGAAGGAAAACAGGAATGGTGTTTTGCAATCAGGAAGAAAAGAGCTAATTCATTTGTGATGGCTGAGTAAAGAATGAATTCTTGAGACGCATCCTAATGAATTTATACTAAGCAAATGGCATATTGCGTACACAATTCCGTTGCCTTAATTATTACTTTGATTTGCTTTTCTGTTGTAATTATCTTTATTTTCGTAGACAGGATCCAGAATTTTTGACCTTTCACGATTTCTTTTGTTGTTTAGCTAACAAACGTCCTCTGGAAGATACTAGTGCTATTATTACTCACCCTTTTCAGATACTATAAATTCAGCCCGTCATTGCACTTTTGAAGGCATCCAGAGTTGAGAAAGAAATACATATAAAAATGGAAGCCACTTCGAGAAGACGAGTTGAAAACATATGTGTGTTTTGCGGTAGTAGTGTTGGTACTAAAACACAATACGTAGAAGCAGCACATGAATTGGGTCGAGTCTTAGTTGCAAGGAATATGCACTTAATATATGGCGGGGGTAATCTTGAACTTATGGGGATCGTTTCAAAGGCTGTACAGGAAGGAGGCAGTCACATTTTGGGAATCATCCCAAAACCCTTGGCAGAGGCAAATCTTATTGAACCATCAAACGGAGAGGAACCGATCGTGCCAGGTATGTCTGAACGATTGGTAGAAATGATTAACCGTACTGATGCTTTTATTGCTTTGCCAGGTGGCTTGGGTACATTGGAGGAAATTTTTATAGTGTTATCTTGGGCGAACCTAAACATACACCAGAAACCGCTTAGACTATACAACATTGAAGGATTTTATGATTTTCTTTGTGTGTTTCTTGATGATGCCCGGAGAAATGGGTTCGTGTCAAAACCTATGAAAGAACTCCTCTTTACTGCCAGAACTGCTCCGGATCTAATTGACCAACTCTTAGCCTATGAACCACAAGTTGACCCTATCCTTTCAAAGATAAATTGGTCCGAGGACGATCATGGTAAGAGGCGTCGGATTAATTTGGATCTTAACCTTTAATTTTTCGTAGATTTTCAGCTAACCAGGTACGACCTTCTTAACTCTTCTTCTGCTGTATAAGACATTGGGGACAATGTCTCATTTAGGTTTGGGGGAGAGAATTAGTTGATCAGTACCTTGTTTTTAGTTGTGTGTTGTTTCTATTTTTAGTTCAAAATTTTTCGTAAAATACAAAAAAAAAATTGAAAAATTTTCAAAAATTACAAAAATATTTTGCGTTTTTGTTTTTATTTTGACTAAAAATGTGAAATTGGTAAGAGATAGCTGTGTAAGGAGTTTCCACTCCTGAAACGTATCTCAAGCCTATTTTCAAAATAAGTTAATTTTTGTTTATTTTCTTTTAAATTATTTAATTTGTAAATTCTCCATAAAACAGACTAAAATGGATCTTCATATGCTCAGTTGACAGGTATTATCAACATGCATAGTAACATACGGACATGAGTTAAAATTGAAAAGTTTGTAATATTCAGTGCTATAGTTTAATTGGAGGAAGCATCTCAAAAAACAATGGAGTAAAAAAAAACATCTGAGATTCGAGTTATTAAGTCTGTAAGGGTGTTTTTAACATATAGTGCCCTAAAACCAACTAGTTTGGGAGTCACTGGCCCAAAGCTCGCTACATGGATCAAATATGCTGCAAAAATATCTGAAGTCTGAGTATTTAAGTCCTTAGGGGTATCTTAACACTTGGTGCCCTAAAGCCAACTGGTTTGGGAGCCACCGACCCAACACTCGTTACATAGATGGAAGATATTGTATATAAATAAAAAAGAAAAAAAAAATCAAAGAAAAAATCAGAAAAATCCGAAAAATTATTCCATTGCTGCAAAAAGGTGTGAAATCTGATAGAACTTTAGGACAAAAATATTACTCTCTTATCAACTGCACTTATGACTGTTGTGGGCAAAAATGAGTTGTTTAATATTATGTTGGCTGCGTATATGAAGAATGGTAAATATAATCAGAGAATTCACTTATTCAGTAATTTAGAAAGAAATAAAACAACTAGTAACTTGGAGTAGAAGTTTCACCTAATTAGTCACTAACTTATTTATTCTCTTTTCGCTTGTCTTTTTGCTTTTGTGTGCATTAGTTTCACTACCTTTTTACTTTTATAAAATGTTTGTGGGTATCATTGTTGTAAACCCTCACGAGACTACAACTCGTCCACTAGGGACACCTAGGGGTTTAAAGGCTTTTTGCATATGCTAAATGCAACCGTGATCCCTACGAAAGTGGCTTAGTTAAATTTTATTATGTTATTTTATTTTGTGTTTTGCTCGAGGACTAGCAAAATGTTAGGTTTGGGGTGTGATGAGTGGTAATTATATCACTATTTCCCACTCATTTAACCTAATATTTTGTATATTTTCTTGAGTCTTGTGAATATTTTGATGTTTTTTGTGTTATTTTGTAGATAAATAAAGTTTCTGGACATTCTGGAGGTGATTTGGACCAAAACAGTGAAAATTGGAAAAAAAACGGGCATTTTGATAATTTTCCGCGTCGCGACGCCTAACGTGCTCCGGGTCCACAAATCAGAATCTGAGAAAATTTGACTTTGCTAACGTGCGTTGTGCCACATGTCACCATCACAGCCGATCTGCTAACATGCGCCGTGCCACATGTCAGCATCCTACGATGCCGACAAATCGCCATCGCCACGTGTCGCCATGTGTCACTCCACATCATCGTCCACATCACCAGGTTGACCGAGTCAAACTGCCACATCATCGCCAAGTCATCATCAACCAATCACAGTGTGCCACGTGTCGTAATTCTATGGTGCCAATAGTCAATTTGCCACGTGTCGCCACGTCAGCGCCACATTAGCATCAATCATTGACTCTCTAATCCTTATCTGACACGTGGCGGATAAGAATCTGAGCCGACCAATCAGAAGCCGCCACGTGTCATAATAATTGAGCCCCAACCACTTTGTCACGTGTCACCTTATCACCTTATCCAGAATCTGCAGCCGACGAACTAGAGCGTGCCACGTCGACAAAACGGGTGTCGCGACGCCAGACCCCTATTGACCCCTATAAATAGAGCGTGAAATTCCAGTTTCAGATGTATCATTCTCTCTCACTTCTTTGATGTAAAGAGGGAGTTTCTCTCTCTAGTTTCTTTTAGTTTTTAGTTTTTAGTTTTGTAAATAATTTTAATTACGTTTTGTAATAACAGTAATTTACTTTCTTACTTTTTACAGTTTTTACTATTGACCATGAGGACGTAACTTCCCCAGCTAGGGTGAAAGGTAATTCTTTTACTGTTATTATTTAGATTAATCTCCCTTAAAAATAATATATTCACTATTTAAAATATTGACTTAAAAAGGATACCGCCAGATTTGTCGGTTGGTAATTCATTTTAATCTGGTTTAAACATGACTAATCAAGGATACTGCCAGATTCGTCGGTTGGTAATTAAATTTTCTTACCGCCTATATGGCAGGTTTATTTTGGTACCGCCTTTATGGCTGGTTGGACTTAATTTGACTTAATCAGGTTACCGCCTATATGACTGGTTGGTAAAATAATCACAAGTTAATTTATTATATTAAGGAGATATCTAAATAGTAAATAGTAAAAGTTGATCCTTTTACCTTAGCATTTTATTTTACTTTTCAGCATTTTTATTTTATGTCTTTTACTTTTAAGTCTTAACTAGCCCTAGTTATGTGTTAGTTATCTAGGGTTGTGATGAATTCTAATATCACCGGTTTATAAGGGGTTATTTTATAGTTTGGGTAATTTAAAGGTTTATTTATTAAGTCTTAAGCTTAATGCTTCTTGTTGTCTGATCACCAATAAGATTGATGTGGTAAATCTAAAATGAACTAGACATAGGGATTTTAGGTTTCAGCCTTAGACTTAATAGCCCATGATCTTCCTTGAGGATAGATAACCCTTTAATAGATTTCCTTACAGGATAGACATATACCTGTCGGGCGGGGGTAGCCATAATTGGAACTTAAACTTAATTAATCCAGATAATTTGGTTGACATAGACATATGGTTCAATTGGGTTAAACTGGGTATTTGCGTCTGACCATCGACAAAGGCTTTTGCATAATTTCATGTTCCAGGTTAGTAACCGATTTATTACACAAACATAAAATAATCACTTCATCTTTAAAAGATATTAGAATGATTCACAACTCTAGATCTTTGTGTCTTTTGTTATTTTCCTTAGTATTTTCTTTGTCTTTTTATTTATTTATTTATTTAGCAAATCTACAATCAAGCAAATCAATCAATCAATCATTCTCTTCACCCTCAATTAGATATTTGTAAACAAATAGATTCAATAATTAATAACAACAGTATGAATTAAGTCCTCGTGGGATCGATATTTTTATACTACTTGAACGATACGTACGCTTGCGTTATAAGTGTGTGTTTATGCCGGACACTTGACATCACACCAAATACACTACGATTCTCAATAATCCCAGAAGAGGCGTACACAGAACCTGTTAAAGTCCCGGACGACCAAAACCAAAGCGTACTGATTATCGCAAGTATTAGCGATGCAAGTGTCGGGTTAAGACCAAATGCACCTACCTTGATTCGGATTCCCATAGACACATAGTCATACTACCAATGGGATTCCGATGGGTCTATCTAGAACGAAGCTGTGCCCGTACTATCGGTAAACAGAACCTCCTATTACATTTGCATGAGTATCCAATGCCCAAATATATGAGAACTATGTCGTTACGCTTCCATAACGCGCACAAGTGTAATACTAGCCTATTTCGCATTATCGATGTCCAGTCTTGATAATACTACGACTAGGGATATTTAATGATTAAACCTTTCGTTGATTGATACTATCTCATAACTTATTAATCCAGAACTAATCATAAGGACTTTTATCATTTATATATTCAAGTAATCTAATTACAAAATGATGAAATAGCAATTTCCTTTGTCACATAGTTAATTTGTACAAAAACCATAATGTCTTTTACAAATAGTGATGCTATGGATCATAATTGTCCAACACACACATAGAAACCATCTACCCAACTACCACTCTGTTCCACCACCCACCTACATGATCAACTCCGGCCTTCCCGAAAGCTTTGTCCTCAAAACTCTCAACCACTAAGCTTCCCACATGGGGATATGGGACAATAGTAGTGAAGATGAAACAGAGCAGGGGAGAGATTTCTGGGAAAACTTCTCGAGGAGTGACAAAGAGGAGGTTGTAAAAGAGGAAAATAAATGGGAAGAAGAACTACTGCAGTTGGAGAATCTGACGCTCGAAGAAAGCAAGAAGACGGAAGAAGACAAGACTGCAAATTAGAAAGATGTTTATTTTCTTGACTTATTTAATTGTAATCATGCATTTATTAATCATAAAGACATTGATTTTGCATCATAACACGAATGACATGAGCATATTTGACATTAACTCAACAAAGACAAATGCATTTAATCTTGGTACATGTGAAAACCCCAAGGAAATTTCAATTGCAACTGAGGTTACCTCTGATGAGCGGAAAGAATTAGAGAGAATATTAATAAAATATGTAAAAGTATTCGCCTGGTCCTAAAAAGACATGCTAGGAGTGGATATGAGTATTGCCCAGCACATGATACCATCTTATCCGAACATGAGAACAATAAAACATAAGCTCCGAAGAATGAGGCCAGAATGGGCAGAAAAGGTTAGGGAAGAAGTAAAGAAGCATATAGAAGTAGACCTTGAAAAGATCAAGGCAATTACCGAGATGCCCGCGCTGAAGACAGAAAAAGAAGTTAAAGCTTTTCTCGGGAAAATCTAGTATATCAGCCGATTTTGTTAGGGATATGCCGTATACCCAACTTGTGGATGAGCTATATGTACATGTATTTGTAATATTTTCATTAATTAATAAAAGGAAATATTTATTATACGTGTCTTACATAACTTATATAAATCATCAACACTGTAATAAAGCCCTTGGAGTAATAAGACGATGACTTCCACGCCTTATGAGAATCATTACTCTTAAATGTTTCTAGTCATAGTTTTATGAATAATCTAGGCGTTCATAAAGCGGAGAGACTAGCATGATAATATGATCCGCCCTTAAGTGGGGTAGCCGATCTCATAGGCTACTAGCGGAGATCCGTCCGCTTAGTGTATCACATGGATGCATGAGTTGCTCGTGTCCATCGAACTGACCTCCGAAAGTTTTCATATGGAGTGTTCATCCCATGTGTCTGTGAGAACTTTCATGTAACGATTATATGACTAGTCCTTAGACTTGAGGTCTTTACAATCTTATGTGTGGATCAAATAACTTTGACATTCTCCTTCCCCGGTTCAAAAGATCCGGTCATAAGGGTATGATTGGGTCATTTGTTGAAACACATGAAGTTTTTAAAGATACAACAGAGAATCGCCACTCTCTTGGATAATATTTTCTTATAATAGTAGTATTCCAGTTCACGGGTTGATATGTGTGATCAGTGCTTGAGATTGTGGCCACAGCGGAAGAATCATGTGAGATTCTTGGGTTAGCATGATTCATGACACTATCAACATCATACATTTGACCATATGGGTAAACATTTTCTGTACTTTAGGTCAATAGGTGGGGATACAGTGAGGCGAGAGACCGTATCTTATGTAAATCATATACAGAATGAGTATATATATCTTTCCTTCTCATTTGGGGGCCTTGGCATGTTGCTAGATGTCAACCTTGGTCATTGAAATCGAACGACCATCTGATCGGAGGATAATTTATGTTCGATTAAATTATCACGATTCATTTCATGTCCAACTTGAGGGGAACCCAAAAGGTCACACACAACAAAGTCGAAATCAATGGTTAACAGTGCACGGTACAAATATAACAGCATATATGATTAATATAGGAATTGTTCATAAATGGTTCAATGTGTTTAATTATTGAACATATCATTTATGAGGTTCCATAATGGCTTAGGGATTGGTGAATGACTATATGGGCACTTTGGGAATTGGAATAAAAAAAATTACTATTTGTTTTGAATAGGGATCATTTTTTTTATTTTTTTTGAATTCCAATTCGGCCCAAACTCTTATTAGGGTTTTATAATCTCATTAAACCACTAAATTAAGATTGAATGGCTAAGATTAAATTAACTTTTATCCCACATCGGATTCTTAATTAATTTTGTTGTCTTTGGAGCACTATATAAACCCAAAGAATTCTTCACAAATTTGCTACACCAAAACCTTTCATATCTTGGGTTTATATAAGTGAGAAACTCTAAAGTTTAAGAATAAGCCACTGATTTTGAGGATCCTTAAGTCTAATTGACTAGAGGAACCTCGAGTTAAAAGTTTTGAGGTATTTGCCTAGGCTAGCACCAAGGGCAAAATACCCGTGCACTCAAGGCATAGTCTTGCCGTTGAGTTTTGGCTTTGGTGTGTGCATATTTGGAGGCCACAAACTTGGGTGGCTCTTTGGAACTCGGAAGTGCTTGCCAAGTTAGAGAAAAGCTTGTAAATTGGAGGGATGACTGGAGGAGTCTACGGTTCAAGTAAGTCTTTTCCTTTCTTTATTTTATTTAGAGTTCTTATGATAGTTAGCATGTTTAGGTTTATGTTCGTGGCATGTTCGATGAGTTTTATGCTTAGAATATATAGTAACATGCCTAGGCTTGTAGAATAATCAAAACAAATGGGTCTTGGGCAAAGAGAAAGCGACATAATAATTTTGATTTTTCGCTGGGCACTCGCGGCCGCTTCCCAACAGATTCATCGCCAAGCTAACATTAGTATGTGAGCCCATCTTCAAGCTATTGAGGAAGGACCAGTCTGTGGAATGGAATAGGCAATGTCAATAAGCTTTTGACAAAATCAAAGAGTACTTGGTTAAACCGCCCGTCTTGATGTTATTTCCATTAAGTTCATGCTTTAATCTATGTTACTTTTTTTTATGCATGATTATGTAATATAATCATATTTGTTATTTCATTATTTTCTCCATCATTATTATTTTTATGTTCATTTATTTCTACAATATTAAAACATTCTTAAAATACTGCCATTGAGATTCTACATGTCATTATTTCATTTTCTACCTATTTATGCGTTCGTAATCATGAAGTATGTCTGGCTAGACTTATAACAATTCAAGTAGGACATAAATACCGTATGTATATCATGTCGAGCCTCTCGGAGGCCATTCATGGGTATAAAAGCTACAAATCGGGGAAGAAACTTTCATATAAGAAAATTACAAATTGATAGAAAAGAAAGAGGAATGAAACTTACATGATGGATGATAACTTGAAAAAATTCTTTGATCCATTGCTAACGGTGTGAATGAAGGGGAAAAAGATTTATTTTATTTTTGTGGAAGAAATCATGTAAGAAGAATTGAGAAGAAAATGAATAGTGATGTGTGTATATATATAATATAATGGAAGATTTTATAATTAAAATATGAATATATATTAATCGCATGTCAAAATTTCTAGATTATTTACGAATTTCACTATTCATCCAACAAATATATATATTTTTGACCTCATTCTTGTAAGAATTTGGAAAACTGTTTAACATAAAAGTGTTAAATCTTGGTCTAAGCTTTCAGACCATATAAATATCACCAAATATAAATATTGGTAGCTCAAGTTATAGTCAAAATACTAAGAGTTTCCTGTAACACGGTAAAATCTAATTGTAAAGTGAAACTGAAAAATATTACCTAGTGATCCCGGAATAATTCACACTAGTAATTAGATGCTAATAATGCATAATTAAGCACTAGAATATGTCTCATGAACACATGATGAAATTCAGGGTTAAGTCATGGTAACTAGGGTGTTACATTCCCCCATTCTTAAATAGGATTCTTCTCCGAATTCTACCTAGGATACATGACATATCACATATAATGGATCCAACTGTCATATGAAATGATATCATATTCGTCATATATAATGAATTCCATACGTGAGTTAGAAAACTTACTTGGAGCTGATGGACCTGCTGCAGTTATTGACGTCTAAGACTTTGCTCTGATAACATCTCTACCACGACCCAACTTCCCATGACGTGACTAGCAGGAGACAGGAATACTCATCTCCATAAGCCTCTGCCATGAACATACTACACATGACTAAACCTGGCTAATTTACTAAAATTTCGAATGATGTATCCTAAATATCATACAACCCGGATCAAAGTTCAGTATCAGATGGAGACCTGCCTAAACATTTCATATACTACAACGCATCCCAACATGCAACTACTATTAACCCATGATTAATTTAATCTGAACATACATTACGTAGGTATATTATCATTTCAAATATCGAGGATAATCATGTTGTAATCATACATTAATTTTCATTGGTTTCAACACTTTTACTGTACTTAAATTACATTAATAATGAGCTTTTATTGTTTGAACTATTATTTCTTATATAAGTGAGCCTTATTGATTTATCATATGACTGCAGCAACTGATGTCCACCGTTCCCAAGTTCGCTCCTCGTGTGCATAAATGAAATACTTACGATATAACAACTAAGAAAAGTGGGTTATATGAAAGACTCAGTAAGTAAATAATAAACATATTGTAAATGAACCGAAAAAGTGTGTGTTTAAATTTATACTCGTACACTTGAAAGACCCTACGCCAAACCTGAACTTGATTCATATGCCACAAAATACTTGAAATTGCATTACCACTCAGAATCTGAAACATAACTAGAAATCGAAGCATAGTAGTGCACACCAACTAACTACAAAAGACATGTCATGTCCCGAAACATTGACTCGAATGCCGTATTGGCATGTCAAAACTGTAAAACATGGGCTGAGAACGTAGCTGGACACTACCCAATGAACTAGAAACATGAATCTGAAAACATAATATTGAACTGAAACTATAAATGTGATTGGGTAATATCATCTGAAAATATAATTAAATGCTTATAACATGCATGTAGCTTTAAAAATGACATTCATAAATCGTAAACTGTTAAAAGTAATCATGATCTTGAAATCACATGCTGAATGGAGAAAAAACACATGGTCTGAAACTATACATGTGTTTGTAAGAAAAATTTGATTTCTTAAAAATAATAAACATGAGTTGAAAATACATTGCAACTATCGGGATTGGGACGTCTCCCTCGCATCGTCATATGTACCGAGATTGAGCTGTCGCCCTCGCATACGCTAGTACATGTTCTAAAACAAAAATCCACACCAGTATCGTAACCGAGGGGTGTAAAGCCTACTTAGCAGGACCTAGCACCGCATAAGTAGGGGAATATGAACATGACCATGAAAACTGTAACATGCAAACAGGAACTATAATGTAAACTTGATAACATAACCTAACTATTCAACACATCTATAACATTAGGAAAGAGATGTGACCATGAAACGTAAGCATGACCTAAATGAAACGTGTCATTCAAGCATGGAAACATAATCCTGAAAGTGTAACATGCATTGTAACCTTAAATCTTGATGCAAGAACATGACATGATTGATAGACTTGAACTACTCCACTAACATTACTACTCATACTTATGACATAACATACTCGAGACAAGGAAGTGAAACATGATTCTAGCATGACCTATGATTGACAACATGAAACTTATATACCATTATACCAAACCATCCAAACTTGTGGTTTTAACCTACCCAACCAGTGATCGATTACATACTTAAGCATAATCGTAAATAGCCATAAAACATATTCTTAAAACACGATAAAAACCATTACATAGTGATCGATTTGAAATTGAAACCTAATTCATAAGTTGAATCTCATGAAGTAATTATAATAAGTATCACCATTCATCCATACACTTAATCGTACACTAGGTATAGTATAAATAACCATGCATTGTTCATCTATTAATCTCATCGTCCGTAATACAATTCCTGATTTCATCCTCAACATTAACAGAATCATACATTGCTCACATTACTTCTAAAAACATAACACAATGCCACATCCAACCTAGCCAACTTGAATAATAAGGAAATTCTTAAACACACATGCTTAAAAAAACTCAAACATGGATTATCGTAGACCATATTCATAAAATAAAGCCATCATTTCACTTCTACTATTTGGCCAAGATTCCCTATTGAGGATTTTTTTTAATTTTCCCATCAAATTAAAGCTGAACTTATTTTTTGTTCACAATAAAGACATCAAAAACTGTCTTAGCATGCAAATTCATATCTAATGGGTCCAATAAATCTCTATTTAAGTCATGATACTCTTGAACATATCACTAGAATCTCACTTTAAACACTTATTTCATAGGCTACGCCCTTACTAAACCACAAAATCAAAACTAATACACATTTTATGATGTATTCTATCACCCAAAGCACAAAACATTTGGATGGACAAACCCTCACATATTCGACCAAAGCAAGGATCCATGGCACAATAAAAAATCATCAATAATCACAAGCCTAATCCATGTTGTAATGACATTAAAGGCATGAAATAATCACTCTATTAAGCTTAACCGGGTCATTTGAATCAAACCTAGTCATGGACATAAAAATTATGAATTGGGGAAGAAACTTTCATGCAAGAAAACTACAAATTGATAGAAAAGAAAAAGGAATGAAACTTACATGATGGAGGATGACTTAAGAAAATTCTTTGATCCTTGCTAATGGTGTGAATGAATGGGAAAACGTTTTATTCTTCTTTTTTATGGATGATATCATATAAGAAGAAGTGAGAAGAAAGTAAATATTGATG
Organism: Zanthoxylum bungeanum; assembly: GCA_019454045.1. Classification (NCBI taxonomy): domain Eukaryota; kingdom Viridiplantae; phylum Streptophyta; class Magnoliopsida; order Sapindales; family Rutaceae; genus Zanthoxylum; species Zanthoxylum bungeanum. The sequence goes on from SKCR01035177.1 coordinate 136,425, forward strand.
CGTGTATATATAATATAAGGGAATATTTTTATAATTAAAATAAGAATATACATTAATGACATTCAAAATTTCTAGATTTTAACAAAATTCACTATTTATCCCACGAAAACATACATTTATGACCTCTTTCTGATCAAAATTTAGAAAAATATTTAACATGAAAGTTTAAATCTTGCTCTAAACTTTCCAACTAGATAAGATCATTGAACAGGGACATCGGTAGCTTATGTTTGGAAAAAATAGTAAAAACTATATGTAACGCGGTATAATCTAAGTGTACCTCGAAATTGAAAAATATTACCACATGATCCCGGAATAATTCACATTAGTAATGTATATGCTAATAATGTATAATTAAGTACTAGAATATGTCTCATAAATGCATAAGGAAATTCATGGTTATGTCGTGGTAATCGGGGTGTTACATGAACATGACTTGACTAACATGAGAACATGAACAGAAACCTAATGACATTAGTTGAAATATATAACATGACTAGTAAGAACATAGAAACGTAATTGAAATACATATTGAATACATAAAATGAAATTTTGAATACATGAACTGTGAACATGAATGAGTGGACTGACTGGTGTGTTGGTTTATGCGCACAAGCTAACTGTGTGAATTGAAAACATGACTAACTGGAATATAAACTGAAGTCATGTACTAAATGAGTAAAGTATGAGGCTTAAATTGAAAGTGTCTATAAAAGAGACTGATGTATGCTAATACCAAACCACTTAAACCTATAGAAAAACCATCACAATCCCGTGGTGGCTTAGATCTTACCTAATATGTGCATGAATCGTGAAAATATAACATGAGAATTGAAAAACGTAATTTGAAAACTAACATGTTTGACACTTTAAAAATATGGATATGACATGGATGATATGAAAACATAAGCTAAAATCTTATGACATGGACTAAAATGATAGCATGAACTACATTTTGAATTATGGCATGAAAATGCATCTACATTACTCGAACATGCATAATCTTGATGTGAACAAAAAAAAGCTGAACATGACATGTATGGCTGAAGTTGTGATATGGCGTGACATTGTGACACAACACTAGAGGCAAGGTGTTACCGGAAGGAGACAGGAGCCTCCAAATTTACAGAAAATCGGACATGATGTATCCTAAAACTGGACAACCAGGAACAAAGTCCAGCATCAAATATAACCTAAAATAGACCTCCAATATATAAAAGGACCTCAGGTCCACATTGTATGCACTGTATTTTTGCATAAGACTCGATGATGAGCCTCGTATGGAGGCACTACCCTTTAAGTTGCAAAAGTCGCGGGAAACGGACGTCGGAAGGGAAAACTCAATACCTTGCTAGATTTCATTTGTTTGCTTAAGCCTCGGGTTCGCTCGATTAATCTATGTTTTAACTGTTAGACTCGGCCCAAAAATCCCTGCATCCCACACCAAGCCACACGCCCAAGCCTACACACCACCAAGCCCACCAAAGAGCCATCCCACACGCCCACAAGCCTCCAAGACCAATCCAAAATAATTAAAACATTAAACACATGTTAAAATCCAAACAAATCTCATTCCTAAATTAAATAAATCAAATCAAATCTCTTTCCTAAATTAATCAAATCTCTTTCCCAAATTAATCAAATCAAATCAAATCCCCCTTCCTAAATTAAATAAATCACCTTCCTAAATTAAATAAATCACATTCCAAATTAAATAAGTCACATTCCAAATTAAATAAATCAAATCAAATCTCTTTCCTAAATTAAAAATTCCCCACCGAATACACAAATATTCTTTCCTTATAACAAACTAATTAAAGATATCCCTCATTATTGCATGATCCATGTTTCCTTCTCATGCGAGGAAAACCCTAGCCCACACTTATAAAAAGGGACATGAACCAAACCCCTACCCTAGAGAGAGCTCATTCACCACATTCACGCAAACTGCACAACTATAGCTCTTTCACCACATTGACGGTAATCCATAAGATAATAACCCTAAGATTCACGCCCCCTACACCCTCTCTTCTCTCCTCTCGAAAACAACAAGAAACAATCGTCTATCTCCTCTCTCCCTATAAACACAACAAAAACCCTAACCTTCTCTCTTCTCTTCCTCTCTCACACACTCAACAACGAACACCTCGTTCACTCACGACACTGAACATAAACAGTGACCAAAACCGAACAACAAACTGCCCCATAACCGATCCCAAAACCGACACAAAAATAACCCCAAAATATAACCAAAAATAGCCCCGAAGAATCAAGCCAAAATAGTACTTAAAATACCTCAAAAAAGTAAGCCAAAACCGCAGAAAAATAGTAAAGAAAACAGAGAAAATAGCGAGCAGAAACAGAGAAAACAGCGAGCGGAAACAGCGAGTGAAAATAAAGAAAATAGCGATCGGAAATAGTGAACCAGTAAAAACAGCGGAAATGTTAACCTTTCCGGCAACGTCCCAACGCACTCCCAAGAAGCGACTTAAAAGGTAAGACCTGGGGGCACCCTTTATTATATTTTATTTTGTCGTCCCAGAAACATCATGCTTGGTTGGACGTGGAATACGTCCAACCGGACATGCGAAGTCCTACATTGAAAACGGCCAAATTATTTGGTCACATATTTAATATTCCGTATTTATTTCCGTTTATTGTTGTTTTATTATTCCGCATTTATCCATTTGATATGTTCATGAGATTGTGTGCTCGCTTTTATTTTGTTTATTCCAATGTGTGCAAACTTAGATATTAGTTAATCTTGCATGTGTATGTTGCGTAGACTTGGTTAGATTATTGCATAAATCTGTTCATTACAAGTGACATAAGTAAGGGACCATTCCGAACCCAACGGTTTGAGGTCTTCCCTTGCGAGGGGTGAGTGTGGCCTTAAATCATTTCCCAGTTCACGCTGGGTGGCGACTCCATATTTCTCCGGTTTAGTCCCCCGCGGGCTACTACGTACTCCCGACCGGGCCACGAACCCGGGACATCGTCGCCGATTTATGTGTTCTACAGTTTAGTGACTCCACTGGGGATATAGAATCGGCCCCGAAATAATGTCTCGTAATGTTTGTGATTTTTGCTTTATTTAATCGTGTCTACAAGTGGGTTAGGACTAAGGGGTTTAACCAAATGCATTATTAGAGTTGGGTAATGATTTGGTATCTTCCTTCACTCACTACCTTTTCATAGCCAAAAGGAAAAGTTGTGAAGACGTCTAGATAATCATTTACTCAACGTTTACCGTGATGGACTAATTTGGAGGATCTATTATTTATTCTTGTCACCAAGGCGATAAGAGCCTAAGAGGCAAAGGTATTTAAGAGAGTTCTCTCCACCCTCCCTCTGGGGAATCTTCAATAAAAAATCTATTCGACAGTCATTCATGTATCATCACTCGTTGGCACGTACCTTAGCGTATAAAAAAGGGTGCGCTCACTTGGTCGTCCGAACCCTTGAGTGGGGAGACCTAGTTGTGGGCAATCCTTCGCCGACGGGAGCCTTTGTCTACACTCCTATAAACCCACATGTGAACCATAGTCATATACCCTATAGAAGTTGCCCCTTTATGCTTTAGATAACCACGTGCATCTCATGCATACATGCATCATGTTAACCCATGTGTCTTAAAAGCCATCATAGATATCTGTTGGGTTAGAGAAATCGAGATTTGTCAAGAAAAGTTTAGCAAACATGGATATCGGGGAAAAGGAAACCGAGGAACAGAAAACTTTACGGCAAGTATAGAAAGACCATTGTGAAAAAAAAAGGAAAAAAAAAGAAAAAAAAAAAAAAAAAAAAGAGAGAAAAAAAATAATAATTTGTTTGTTCTTAGTCCTTAATGGTTAGATATAAGTCAAATGATGAAATCGTTTGCTTTAGGGAGAAATCTTAGAAACGATAAACTCTTGATGTGCTTTTATCTGATACTTTGAGTAATTGATCAATGTTATACTCGTAAGCACTTGATTATGGTTTTTAGCAGTGAAAACCTGAGTAGTTAGCAAAGTGACTAGTTGAAGAAATTATAGGTCGGTGAATGACCGTTCGCCTAAATGTCCATCCTGATTTGCTTGTGTTATGATGTGTGGTATGGTTGAAAATAAAAGAAAAGTCTCTAAGAAAAAGAATTAAACCACCTATAACTGATAAGCGTGAAGCTACCCATGGGCGAGTATTAGGACCACCATGAGGAGAAATGCTACCTTAAAGGGTAGGTGTGTTGAAAAAAAAAGAAAAGAAAAGGAAAAGAAAAGGAAAAAAAAAGAAGTTCAAAACGAAAAGAAAAAAAAAAGACAAAAGAGAAAGAAAACCATACCGCATTGAGCACAGAAAAGCAATTACAGGGAATAATTGAGACATCTAGGTTGGTTTGACCTATCGATCCCAATTTTTTGATGAAATCATTGAGTTGGCTTACCTAGGGATGAATTTGCAAATGAACCTTTGTACACACACACACTTTGAGTCTGGCTTAGATCATTTATTCAAAGACTTGGATTTGAATTGCATTGAATGTTTTGAAGGTTCTCTGGTTTCAATACTGGGCATTCTTTGAGAGCAATAATATGTGTAACTATTGGGACTATTTCGTAAAAGGCAATATAGTATGTTGATATGGAATGCCACATCACGTGGTTCACCTTGGCAGAGTGCAAGTGACGAAGAACAAAAAAGCTAAGCCAAGTCTAGGGGCGACCAGTCTACCACCTCGCAAATAAGGGATGTATCGAGAACTTGAGCCATAAGACAAAAGAGAACTGAACAATCACCAGAAAATAACCAGCAGAAGGAAATTATAAGCAGACCTAGGGGGCGACTAGAGACATTTGTAGGCGAATGGCACCAATGAGCACAAGGAATGCCTAACCCATCGGAATAGGAAATACATCCATTACATGTCACATACACATATTTTTTGTTCGCAGGTTTTGAAGAAAAGGAAAAAAAATGGCAAAGACAAGCAGTTTGGGGAATGAATCCCAGGGTCGAGGCCCACATTATCAGCAGTATCGGGAATGAATCCCAGGGTCGAGGCCCACATTATTAGCAGTTTCGGGAATGAATCCCAGGGTCGAGGCCCACATTATCAGCAACATCGGGAATGAATTCCCGGGTCGAGGCCCACATAATCAGCAGCATCGGGAATGAATCCCAGGGTCGAGGCCCACAGTATCAGCAGTTTCGGGAATTAATCCCAGGGTCGAGGCCCACACTATCAGCAGTTTCGGGAATGAATCACAGGGTCGAGGTCCACACTATCAGCAGTTTCGGGAATGAATCCCAGGGTCGAGGCCCGCCTTATTAGCAGTTTCGAGAATGAATCCCAGAGCCGAGGCCCACCTTATCAGTAGCTCGGGAAACAAGCCCACAGTCAGCTCAATTCGGGAACAAAGCCCACATTCAGTACAGCTCGGGAACAAAGCCCACAGGTGGTTCGAGAACAAAGCCCAGGGGTTAAAAGCACATCGCCATCATATTCAGCACAGTTTGGGAACAAAGCCCAGGGAATAAAGCCCACACAATCAACATAGTTCGGGAACAAAGCCCAGGGAATAAAGCCCATAATCAATTCAGCTTGGGAACAAAGCCCACTATCTACACATTTCGGGAAAAAAGCCCACGTGTGGTTCGGGAACATAGCCCAGGGGTCAAAAGCACCTCGCCATCACATTTTGCACAGTTCGGGAACAAAGCCCACTCTCTACACAACTCGTGAACAAAGTCCACAGTCAGCTCAATTCGGGAACAAAGCCCACAGGTGGTTCGGGAACAAAGCCCATGGGTCAAAGAGCCTCGCCATCAACTCAACTCAGTAACGGTTCGAAAATGGACCACCATTATTAAATACACATTAATTAATTATCAAATTATGATATTTGATATATATCATCAATATATGTATTTGAGATATTTAAAGTAAATATAATACATATATTTAAGATATTTTTATTTAATTAATTGATTAATTAATAATTAATTTTAAATAATTAAAATATAAATATCTAACATTATGATAAAGTTAGGAAATGATTACAATGAAATGTTTGACTTTTGTGTTAAAGGAAATGGTTATCAAAATGGTTTTGGCTACTTAGATATTTGTTTTAATTTGTTAAAATTTGGAAATATCTTATTTCTTTTTTTGATGCAATTTTCGGCCAATCCTAATAGTATTTAAAGTGTTAAATTTTTTTAATTTGCTTCACTTTGTTTAAGCCTCCATAAATATAAACGAAATAAGATTGAGAGAAAAAGAGAAGAAATAAAAGGAAAATCAAGAAAAGCTTGGAAATAAGAAAGTATTTCCAACTTGCTATTTGTAGGAAAAATGTTCATCTTGTTCTTGGCTACATCCTATGAAGTTCTTAAGTTTTTCTACTCTTTCTTGTTTGTGTTTTTGATGGTTGGAAGCATGGATAATAGGGCTTTGTATGTATGATGTTGAAAGGAAGCTTATAAAGAGTTATTACGCAATCTTTTGATCATTTGATGATCTAGTTGCCATTCTAGAGTTGTTGGGCCACTCATTGATGACCTAGAATTGTTCTAGAGTTATTTCAAAGTGGTGAGACTTGTTTGGTGTGGTAAAGACCTGATTGAAGTGTTGGATTTATTTGATTTGGTGAAATTTGTTCAATTTGATGAAATTATAAAATTATGGTTTATACCCTTTCCAAATTTGGGGCTTTTCATATATGTGTTGCGTAATGGTATATATATGATTCACATTTAATTTGGTGTTGATTGGATATCATCTTAACTTGTTTTGAACAACTTTGGACCAAAATGCACAAATTGGGGACTTAAGGGAGCTCACGACAATTTGGCCAAAATTGGGGATTTGAGTTGCAATTTGGTAAGTTTGTTTGTGTGGACAGTTTGGTGTGGTAAGTTTGTTTTAATTTTTCAAGAAAAATTTTGAATTCGGGAAAATTTTATTTTTCGCATTCCGCTGTGTTACCCGGTAATACCCTTTAAAACCCCTACACATTACCCATTACAGGTGTCCCTCCACAAGGTGCTCCAACGATAGGTGTCCCTCGTGATGGCATGCCATTACTAGGTTCAGTATTCTGACCTTCGACCAGGGATCATATGTTTCGATAATGCTAATTTTGGTTATTGTTACCCCCATATGTAACACGTTATGCGGCACAAGACCTCATTGGGGAGGGAACCCCATACCCATGTATCTTGCCATTAGGTCGTTCAACCCATTCATCTTAACGAGGAACTCACTTGGATGATTAGGCCAAGCAAATCCCAAGCAATGGATAGAATCCTAAGAACCGCGAATTTGAATTTGTAGGAAAAAAAACCCTTCCAAGGCCCTAAAGAAGATGCCACTAAGGCTGTCACACCTTAGATAAGTCGAAGCTTGAACATAGGGGAATCCCTCGCTTAAGCTTCAAATTCGGCCATAGCCATTCTTTTGAGAGAAAATTCGAAATTGTATGATATTTATTGAAGAAGACAAGTTTACACATTATATAGTATAAGGCAAATTTACTAAAATACCCTTAAAAGATAAAAAAAGATCAAAATATCCTAAAACTACCCAATGGCTACTTAAACATCAAGCCCTTAAAAGACATTCACAAACTAATACAAATATCCCCTACCAAGATCTTTATGCAAGTGGCAAAAAGATCCACAACAAAAGTGGCATTAATTCTAGAAATATCTAATAGGTCCTTTTGACTAACTAATTTAGTTCTAATCCAATTTGACTCAAATTATTTTGCTAACTAAGTTACAAATAGTCTAACTAGAGTCAACATGTCAAGCATAAAGTCAAAATACAAGCTCATATGGCCGAATTACATATAAGGCATAAACTGGCCAAACTTTTTCAAAAAGGTCTTATCTTCAAAATTGGCTATTGCACGTCTTCTAGATTGACTTGGGCCATGTGAAACAGCTTTTGACCCACTCCATTGAAGCCCTCATGCGATGCCAATATGTCATGGAGTTGTCTGTTATATTCGGCCATGACATTCTGTGCTAGCCCCACCATTGTGTTTCTGATTTTCTTAGCTCTCTGACGTGTGATTGGCATCGTTGGCACTTGCGAAAGGTCTACCATATTGCTGGCTGTGACATCTAATGTTCCTTCAGTGGCTGGATTCGTGTCACATCTTTTTGGCTATGTTTTCCTCATGTTAGGTGCTAGTTGAAATGAATTTATCCATATTTTGATTGTTCTGAAGTCTAAACTTGTTCGACCACATCCTGAGTGAGACCGCCAAGGAAAAACCGCATCATATTAGGATTCAACTCCCTCACGATCTCATAGCGACTTCCTTCTGCCAAGCTCTCAAAATGTTCCACTACAGTAGGAACATGGTTTTGGTTGGTGTGCTCTAATCTTGCTTCCTCTGTACTTGATCCAGTTTGAGTGTTATTTTTTGGAGGCATCTCAATTCCCCTTCACCAATTCTCCCAATGTGACCGTCAAATATTGTTGAACATCAAAAAGAGAGCATTTAATGTTCAAACCTCTTGGGACAAGTCCCAAAAATGGGTAACTGATTTTATTGATGAATGTCTCCAAAGGGTACAAGCACACAAACCTAATTGATTAATCTAGATAAAAGAAAATTACATTGCTCATAAGAATCTTTTGATTGTTCTTCTTTTCTTTAGTTTAAACTTAGGCTTATATAATGGCGCGAATAACCGTCTGATAACTACTTAGACGTTGAATCTCATTGTCTTGCAACTTCTTGATTACTCTTCTATCCGTTGTGGCTAGGGGTGGCAAAACGAATTGATGAATCGAATTTGTATCGAATCCTAAACGAATCGAATCACAATGTAATGGATTCGTATTTGATTCGTTTATTAAATGAATCATAATATCAGGATTCGTATTCGATTTGTTTAATAAACAAATCGAATACGAATATTCGGTTAATTATAATATTATTGAATAACACAAACTACTATAATTTATTTACATTAATTCTTCATAAATATACACATATGAAATACGTAATTAATATATTTACTAAAAATAGCTCACCAAATATCGACAATATTTTTTTCAATGGTAATTAGCCATAATTTCTCGAATCTTAATTGAAAAATAACAATAATTAGTAAAAGAAAATAATAAAACGAATTCTAAACGAATAGATGAATCAATGTACTTAAATCCTTATTCGATTCATTTAATAAACGAATCGAATCGAATTGACTCATTTATTAAACGAATCAATTTTTTCAAATCTGTATTCCCTTTAAAGCGAATCGAATCGAACGAATAAACAAATCCTAACCCAAATTGCCACCCCTAGCTGTGGCCACTGCTCATGTCGTGCCTCCAAGTTGTGGTCAATTCCAGATTGTGCTCCATGTTGTGGGATGCTACTTATAGCAACCGCTATGAACGTGCATTGCATCCTTCAACTTCTGGCCACGTTTGTGTACTGCTCCTTCATTCAGGTGTTACTTCAGCTGGTTGGGACGATTTGGCTATTTGACCGATTTAGTAATTTGATTACAGGCCGATTTAGTGATTTAGTTGCTAGGTCGATTGGGTAACTTGGTTGCTAGGGCGATCGGGTGGGCATTCCTATTTTTGACCGTCAACACTAACAAAAAAATTTGAATAAATATTAAGTTCAATGAATTTTTTTTTTTTTTTGGGTCATTTTAAAAAAAAAAAAAAAAATTGAATTATACTAAATCAAACAAATTATTAGAAATAATTACAATTTTTTAAAAGAAAAACTTAACAGATACTTTTTAAAAAACTAAATAATTATAGTTTTAAATATTTTTATAATTATATCAAGTGAGCAGGTGGAGTCGGGGGGGAGGGCTTACCAATCTAGAAAACTCTGATCCGCACTCCAAATTTTCCGGATCTGGGAGGGATAAATCTAGACCCGCACGGAATTGAAAAGAAAGAATCCCACAATGACTCCATGTAAAAAGATGTTATTGCCCGTTTTCAGTATTTGAACCAATGGAATATATAACTACTAGATTACTGAAGCCACAATGTAGCAATGCCATGTTTCAAATTTGTCTCAAACCCACATAAGAGTTGCTTTAGCAATGGTTCATCCAGCAAAATAAAAGGAACAAAGTACTAAAGTAATTTCAACTAATGAACCTCCTCGGAGTGAGAGACAATCAAACACCATTTGACAAAAAAGTTGAACTAAGACTCCAACAAATCAGGCACTTTGCTACTCATTGAGACTTGATATGCTGTTGAACAATGTTAAGCCCATCGCTTTCCTCTCCGAAGTCCTGAAACAGGCAGTAATATACAGACCTCATAAGAAGCCACCAATCACTGCCGAAATATTTAATGAAAATGCACTGCAAAATAAATTCTTACCTTAACAACAACACAGGAACATCCAACAACCTTCCTGGCCTTTCCCTCTGAATCAATCTTGCACAACTGCATGCAAGAATGACAATTATCAACATTCAACATAATAAACAATAATAGGTCACTTAAAAGATAGTTACCATCTACCAATTTTTGGCAATTAAGCCACAAGATTATTTCAGGTTCAAACCAAAACTACAACTAGAAGATATTGAGCATTTCTAACAACAATAATCTCACACTTTGAAGTCCGAACTCAAATTTAGCAAGAACCACAGTACAACTTCAGTTTATGAAAATTCAGTATCTTCTAGTATATATTATAAATATACAACACAAAAGATGACCAGTATATAAAAATTCAACAGAAAAGATGCAATATCACAGACAAGGAAAAAAGGAGAAAGTAATAATAATACTTACACCAGCCCACTCGCCGAGGGTCTTAGCACTGGGAACTGTAAGCAAGCTTACATTATGGTCAGCACAAAGTGCCTTGACCAGTTTGAGGTAGTCAGGCTGATTACAGTCCTCGGCCAATACACACAGCTGGGCAGCATGCTTTTCAATCACTTTTGCACCTTCATGAAGGCCCCGGGCAAGCCCGCCATTAGCAAGAGATTTCCTTAACACAACCTGTAAAGCTGTCATGAGATCCATGGACTCACCAAGCGGAGCAGCTGCTGGCTCAACAGCAGGGACAGCCTCTTCACTGCAAAAGTATTAGAGATTGAAATCAGCAAGTCAGTAAACATTTCCATGGAAAGCCTCCCTTCCAACCCACACCAATAAAGTGGAAAAATAAACCGAATCAAAGACATATTCTTTTAAGTTCCTAAGGCGTCATTCCTAAACTTTCAGCTGGTCACAACTGAAATCTCATCCGAACTACATTAAGTCATTAACTCACCATTAACTTTCATCAAAAGAGCATATAACAAATATCATTCCTTCTGTTAAGTCCGACCAACAATTTTCACCTATTGAAACATTTTCCATATGACAAGACAACACATCTCATCCAAAACCAAAGAACACAAAATAAAATAAATAAAATAAAATCAGCTTCAATACATTAGAAATATAAATAAGAACTTCCAGTGCATACAAACAAGAACAATGAACACTGCTATAAACTGAATCACTAATACGTAAAATACTTCAATACAACAAAACACAAAATATAAAAAACCCACAATGCCAAACACAAAATAGAAGAAGACCCACGACTCTAAAATTAGAAATAAGTCAGCAAAAAATAAATAAATAAAATAAGATTAAAAAAACCCCAAATAAATCAAGAGGAGAGTACTTACCCTGACATTATTGGTTGTCGTTTGTTCTATTTACTTCTTCTTGAAAACAGAATAACAAAATCAGATCCCACACTAAGAAGAAACATATGAACCGAATCAAAGTTAAGAAAAATGGCGAAGTGGGAAAGAAACCTTGCAGAGAGTGCGAGTTGGTCCGCGACTGCTGGCTTGCGAATGAGAGAGAACGAAAGGAAGATGTGATTTTTGAAGCTTAAAACCCTAGTTTGGGAGTAATTTGGGATTTTATCATAGATGCCCCTATACCCTTATATTTTCTCAAGTTCATAAATAAGGAGGGCCTTTGTCAATCTATTTTGAATAGGTCCCTCATCT